>CAXHLB010000192.1:160000-182500 GCA_964017235.1 Sabellastarte sp. h YS-2021
CCCAAATTTGGTGAAGATGGTGCGCTCGTAAAGGAAACCGCGGCTGTTTTGCGTCCAGCCCATTTCTCATATCAAGCATTTACTTAGCATTGGCTATATACTGAGATGGGCAGTAGGGGTGGGTCAACGGAAACGGCCCCGATCACCGTTTCCGCTTGTCCGATTTTCACGGGACTGGCGGCAACGGAAAGGTCTTTGCTTGTCCTATACTTTGGTGTCTGTCTTGTATCTATGGGCCACCTGAATGCCTGGTAAAACTGTTGACAATATGACGAGTTTTTGCCCAATTAACACCACAGTATATTCACTGTATATAAGCTGTGGCGTGCTATCTAAGGAAAAGGGGTGGCAATGTGCCCAAATTCGGCCCAGCCAAGCCCTGTTTGGGTCAAATGTAGGTCAGGGACATATGAAATCATCCCCCAAATTTGGTGAAGATGGTGCGCTCGTGAGGGAAACCGCGGCTGTTTTGCGTCCAGCCCCTTTCTCATATCAAGCATTTACTTAGCATTGGCTATATACTGAGATGGGTAGTAGGGGTGGGTCGACGGAAACGGCCCCGATCACCGTTTCCGCCTGTCCGATTTTCACGGGACTGGTGGCAACGGAAAGATCTTTGCCTGTCCTATATTTTGGTGTCTGTCTTGTATCTATGGGCCACCTGAATGCTTGGTAAAACCGTTGACAATATGACGACTTTTTGACCACTGAACACCACAGTATATTCACTGTATATAAGCTGTGGCGTGCTATCTAAGGAAAAGGGGTGGCAATGTGCACAAATTCGGCCCAGCCAAGCCCTGTTTGGGTCAAATGTGGGTCAGGCACATATGAAATCATCCCCCAAATTTGGTGAAGATGGTGCGCTCGTAAAGGAAACCGCGGCTGTTTTGCCTCCAGCCCATTTCTCATATCAAGCATTTACTTAGCATTGGCTATATACTGAGATGGGCAGTAGGGGTGGGTCAACGGAAACGGCCCCGATCACCGTTTCCGCTTGTCCGATTTTCACGGGACTGGCGGCAACGGAGAGGTCTTTGCTTGTCCTGTACTTTGGTGTCTGTCTTGTATCTATGGGCCACCTGAATGCCTGGTAAAACTGTTGACAATATGACGAGTTTTTGCCCAATTAACACCACAGTATATTCACTGTATATAAGCTGTGGCGTGCTATCTAAGGAAAAGGGGTGGCAATGTGCCCAAATTCGGCCCAGCCAAGCCCTGTTTGGGTCAAATGTAGGTCAGGGACATATGAAATCATCCCCCAAATTTGGTGAAGATGGTGCGCTCGTGAGGGAAACCGCGGCTGTTTTGCGTCCAGTCCCTTTCTCATATCAAGCATTTACTTAGCATTGGCTATATACTGAGATGGGCAGTAGGGGTGGGTCGACGGAAACGGCCCCGATCACCGTTTCCGCCTGTCCGATTTTCACGGGACTGGTGGCAACGGAAAGGTCTTTGCCTGTCCTATATTTTGGTGTCTGTCTTGTATCTATGGGCCACCTGAATGCCTGGTAAAACCGTTGACAATATGACGACTTTTTGACCACTGAACACCACAGTATATTCACTGTATATAAGCTGTGGTATACTATGTAAGGAAAAGGGGTGGCAATGTGCACAAATTCGGCCCAGCCAAGCCCTGTTTTGGTCAAATGTGGGTCAGGGACATATAAAATCATCCCCCAAATTTGGTGAAGATGGTGCGCTCGTAAAGGAAACCGCGGCAGTTTTGCGTCCAGCCCATGTCAGAGTCCTTCCACACTGTATATTCACTGTATATAAGCTGTGGCATGCTATCTAAGGAAAAGGGGTGGCAATGTGCACAAATTCGGCCCAGCCAAGCCCTGTTTGGGTCAAATGTGGGTCAGGCACATATGAAATCATCCCCCAAATTTGGTGAAGATGGTGCGCTCGTAAAGGAAACCGCGGCTGTTTTGCCTCCAGCCCATTTCTCATATCAAGCATTTACTTAGCATTGGCTATATACTGAGATGGGCAGTAGGGGTGGGTCAACGGAAACGGCCCCGATCACCGTTTCCGCCTGTCCGATTTTCACGGGACTGGTGGCAACGGAAAGGTCTTTGCCTGTCCTATATTTTGGTGTCTGTCTTGTATCTATGGGCCACCTGAATGCCTGGTAAAACCGTTGACAATATGACGACTTTTTGACCACTGAACACCACAGTATATTCACTGTATATAAGCTGTGGTATACTATGTAAGGAAAAGGGGTGGCAATGTGCACAAATTCGGCCCAGCCAAGCCCTGTTTTGGTCAAATGTGGGTCAGGGACATATAAAATCATCCCCCAAATTTGGTGAAGATGGTGCGCTCGTAAAGGAAACCGCGGCAGTTTTGCGTCCAGCCCATGTCAGAGTCCTTCCACACTGTATATTCACTGTATATAAGCTGTGGCATGCTATCTAAGGAAAAGGGGTGGCAATGTGCACAAATTCGGCCCAGCCAAGCCCTGTTTGGGTCAAATGTGGGTCAGGCACATATGAAATCATCCCCCAAATTTGGTGAAGATGGTGCGCTCGTAAAGGAAACCGCGGCTGTTTTGCCTCCAGCCCATTTCTCATATCAAGCATTTACTTAGCATTGGCTATATACTGAGATGGGCAGTAGGGGTGGGTCAACGGAAACGGCCCCGATCACCGTTTCCGCTTGTCCGATTTTGACGGGACTGGCGCCATCGGAGAGGTCTTTGCTTGTCCTGTATTTTGGTGTCTGTCTTGTATCTAAGGGCCACCTGAATGCCTTTTAAAACCGTTGACAATATGACGATTTTTTGACCACTGAACACCACAGTATATTCACTGTATATAAGCTGTGGTGTGCTATCTAAGGAAAAGGGGTGGCAATGTGCCCAAATTCGGCCCAGCCAAGCCCTGTTTGGGTTAAATGTAGGTCAGGGACATATGAAATCATCCCCCAAATTTGGTGAAGATGGTGCGCTCGTAAAGGAAACCGCGGCTGTTTTGCGTCCAGCCCATTTCTCATATCAAGCATTTACTTAGCATTGGCTATATACTGAGATGGGCAGTAGGGGGGGGGGGGGGGGGGGTCAACGGAACCGGCCCCGATCACCGTTTCCGCTTGTCCGATTTTCACGGGACTGGCGGCAACGGAAAGGTCTTTGCTTGTCCTGTATTTTGGTGTCTGTCTTGTATCTATGGGCCACCTGAATGCCTGGTAAAACCGTTGACAATATGACGAGTTTTTGCCCAATTAACAGCACAGTACATTCACTGTATATAAGCTGTGGCGTGCTATCTAAGGAAAAGGGGTGGCAATGTGCCCAAATTCGGCCCAGCCAAGCCCTGTTTGGGTCAAATGTAGGTCAGGGACATATGAAATCATCCCCCAAATTTGGTGAAGACGGTGCGCTCGTAAGGGAAACCCGCGGCTGTTTTGTGTCCAGCCCATTTCTCATATCAAGCATTTACTTAGCATTGGCTATATACTGAGATGGGCAGTAGGGGTGGGTCCACGGAAACGGTCCCGATCACCGTTTCCGCTTGTCCGATTTTCACGGGACTGGTGGTAACGGAAAGGTCTGTGCTAGATTTTTTGAAGGTTGAGAATAGTTCAAAAGAACATTTTTACAAGACGAGAATACAGATCATGCAGCCCAATTGTAGGGAGTAACAAAATGTGGTAGCAAGGAAATAGATTCAATCATCACAAGTCATTTTATTTTAAACATAATGCAGATTAATGGTTCAACTGCTCAAGTTCACGTATAGTCTACTCAGCACCCGCTTTGCATCCCTTCCTAAACAGTTTGTATTCCTGGCGTACTTTTTCCATTGTCCGCACTTTACCATTCTTTTCAACGATGGAATACAGTCCATTGCTACATAGTATCTTGCAAACCTCGTTCACTTTTGGCAGGAGGTTGGACTTGAACAACTCTGTGTAGTAGGGAGTAAGCACTGCTATAAGCTGGCGTGCATCCTCTGGGTCCCAGCGGCGACGAATCCCTTGTTGCATTTTTATCAGATCAGATGGGTTGGTGTCAGCAAGCTTTGAAGATGCGATTGATACTTGTGCTGCCACACCTGCCATGGAGTCAGTTTCTGAGATGCCAGCGATGCCCACTTCTACGTCTGCAGAGGACACAAGTTTGTCGTTGTTGTTTGACGGTTGGTCATTTCCGGACACCGTGGCAGATGGGACATGGGCATTGACTGTAGCTTGGTCACCTGACACATGCATCGCAGAGGTATAGGAGTGGTCATCTGCACGAAACAGGAGGGGATCAGCCTCATCCTCTGACGAAAATACTGGTTCTAGAGGAAGTAGATTTGCAGAGCCAGTACAAACATCCTCATCATGGCTATCAGGTGATGCTGTTGGTGCTGTGCTCATTGGCTGAGATTTTCCCACGGTCTCAGCTGGGGTAGCCTGAGTCTGTAAAAGCAAACAACTCAATCACTAATCAATGCAATCAAAAGTTATTCCACCTGGAAGATTGCGCTTTTAGTCCATTACTAAAGATCACCAGCCCACATATAAATATATAACGTTTCTTTATATTACCATTACTTGGCTCACACTGACTCAAATGTCAGACCCAAAATCTGTGTTAACCCCATTCTGTCCATTACCATTACATTGACCGACTAACTTGAAACTCTAACCCTGAAGTAGGAAAAAATACTTACATGAGTTATCTCCTGGATCTTGGCGGAGACCCTTAGGGATGAACGCATGTTTTTCTTGATGTTGTAGTGGCGCTGCTGGGTCTGGCTTGTATGGGAGAAGTGATGCGCCATATCCTGTGCCATCGTCACAGACGTCTCAAAGGCATCGTCAAGCTGAAAAGATTTAAGACTTGCATATAATTTCTTGATCCCTTGTTCCTTGTAACAACAAAGATACAGTGCTATAGCATGTGTATTTGTACATTATCCCTTTTGCCAAAATGCTCCAAAGACTACATTCATAAGAAATTTTTTAGTACTAAATCTCAGCTTCTGTTCTAATTTTCAGTGCAACAAAGTGGCGGTTTACTGACTATTTCCTTTGATTTAACCTGCTACTGCATGCGCACCATTTTGAGAATCAAGTCGAAATTTTGTATACAGTTTTGTTACTTATTGCTTTCATATTACATTGTTCTAGTGCTGTTGATTTGCACATCATCCATGGAAATGTCAAACCCCTGCAGTACAGAAATGTGTCCTTACCAGGTTGACAAGGCTCTTTCGTATGGTAGTGGCTGTGACATTGCTCACTCCAAGCGTCTCTGACGTGTAGGCCTTCAGTTTACGGAGACTGGTACTCCGGGGCAGCATATGACCATTGTCATCCACAAAGATGTTAGGCACTCTCTCCTCTGCAGGTAACTGGTCAGTCAGCATGGGCCTCACAATATCCACCCAAGTGGCCAGCGACTCGTAGAGATCTAGCGGCAATACCAGGTAGCAAGGACCGTGTGATGCATACGTCTTATGGTTTCGCACTTGCAGCACCCACTTGCCTGGCTCCTCTTGGGTGGCATTTCTGAACTCGGTTACAGTCGCATTGAGGACCGCACCTGAGCGATTGCCGTTGGTGAGTAGCAGCCACAAAATCAGGTCAGTAGCTATGGTTGAGGCACTGACATACTGTGTTATCACCTGTGCATCCCCAGATGTTGCTGCCTCGCTCAGTAGCTTCAATGCTCTTGTATGGCCTGGTGACGAGAAGAACATGCGAAGATCTTCCGCACTCAATAGCTGCTGGGCCTGTTCCTGGTACAGGTCTTGTCGACGGACCTTTGTGTCAACCTTTAGTGATGTGAGCCACCTGGAAATTCTCTGTATTGCGGTGTCACACCTGTCTGATGCTACAAAGTCTTCAGAAAATTTACAGAATTCCAGGAAGAGCTTCAGGCTGTATAGGTAGCTCTTGAGTGTACCCACCCGCCAAGCAGGCTTCCCGGTGATCTCTGGTTCCTTCCAGTGTCTATGAAGGAAACCGCCCTTTTCCATGAGGGGGCCAACATCCTCAAACATGGCCAACCCCTTCTCCTGGATAACCTGCCTGACCTGCCGAACATGCTGCAGAGCTGTGTTCTCAGTCTTTGCCCCGCCATCGAGCCCCTCAAGGTATCCCTGGAAGCTGTCCATCATGTCCTGGCTCTGGTCCTCATTTTCAGACGAGCTCGGCTCTGGTGACTCTGAAGCTGTTTGGCTGAACCCATGCCGGGCAAGCTGTATTATGTGCCTGTAGAGGTTTTCTTTGCACTTAATTTTGTGATAGCCCCTCACATGGGCCGTGTACTCTGACACCTCACGGTCACACAACAAGCACTTGCCCTTGCGTTTCACAACCTTTCTGGCATCCCTGACATTGTGCACCAGTCTCAAATGTCTCTGAAGGCTGTTTGTCTCAACTGGGCATCTTGGAAAGGGGCACTTGAGCACAGTCGCGAGCCTTGCGGTGGTTGTACTCTTTGGCTGGGATGTACTCTGTTCAGGTGTCTGCTGCTCAGCTGAATCATTCTGTGTGGGCACAGGGGACTCTGTCCGTGTGAGAAAGGGGGACTCTGTCCTCTCCATACTGTAACAAAAAGTTATAAACCTATCTAGACACAGTGACATTCTATTGCAAGGCTTTTGGGATGTTACATTAACATGAGACTGCTACATAGATAACCATGATAACAGCTGTGAAACTTTAGGAAAAGGGTATTTCTGGTTCGTCTGTGCTCATGTGAGTCCCATGTCAAAATATTTTTGTTGGGTTTTGCAGTTAGCAAGATTGATATTTTTAAAGGCTATTTTATAAACCACATTAATGATCAAACAATGTGACACAAAACTTTCACAGCAACCTCCATATTTTAATGCTTTAGTAACGTATATGAATGTAAACATAATTTTAGGCTTTCGCAAGCATTTTTGGTAGATTTTCCAGTTATGCACAGTAGCTTGGTGAACATTGATAGCAACTTTCAATGTCATTGAATGGTGTCTTTTTACTTTGTCTTCATTAATCTTAGCCTATGTAAGAAACTGCACAAGTTTAAAAAGCGGTTAGCCAAATCTTTATTTCACTGGCCCAAGTCAAAGTTGTTAGCACAAAAGCCTAAAAAATGATAGATTTTGATAATTGTCAGGTAATCAAGAAAAATTTTTGGTACAGTCCTCTAGAGATATAAGAGAGGTATAGATATTAACACAGAAACATATTATCAATGTTCACCCAGCTGTGGGGCATAATTTAAAAAGCTGTCTAAACCCATGCTAACAATAAGGTTTTGATAACTCTGTCACAACGTAAAATCTGACCTAAATTATGTTTGCATTCACACAATTAAATGATAAGATTACAATCTGTTAAAATATGAAACCTGCTATTAAAGCTCAATGTTACATTGCTGGATTATAGAAGTTGTTAAAAAATAGCACTTCAAAATATCAATCTTGCTAACTGAAGAACAAATATGAAAATCGTTTCTAGATCAGATTCATATAGGCGCTGACAAGCAAAGAACTCTATGTTTTGACAGTTTTGACACCTGTTAGCAATGTTTTCTATGATTCCATTCCAAAGTAAAGCAGCGGCAAAAGATAGTAGCAAAAAGCTAGTTCTTCATAACTGTTGCACACAGGGAACAGTAGGCCTAATTTAGTCTCTGATCAAGAAATAAAACGTGAAGAATACACTCTATCAAAATGTGCAAGTCGCTATGTATATTGTACAGTTCACAGGCACAGATTAAACATATTTCCAAAAAGCCTTCTTAAAAGCAAGTTCTGCATAACTGTGAGACACAGCAAAAATCAGGTGAAAACTATCTTTAGAATAGCAAAGAGAAACATACCTTTTGTACTCTGTTAAATGTTTTGGGCGTTATTCGTGTTCTGCATATTATTAACTGTTTGGTTTATATAGCTAGCGCATGAAGGAAACAATAACTGCAAAAAATCCAAACACTTCTTCCCTAGGATTTACTTTGTGCCAAACGGTTCTAAGATAAGAGAGGTTTACAGTGTTTTGTACATAGTTAGGATGCAAGATTAAGGGAAAATAGTGTACTCTGGGCCAGATAACTCCGGGCCATAGTCAGGGTTGGACAAGGTTGTAGGAATAAGTGCACCAAACATATAAACGAAGCAGTTACATTTGGAAATTGCTGCCCACAAAAAATGTAACAACATTGACACACCTGCATGGCACTTCATCACAATATTAGCGCCTTACCAAACTTTATACACTATTAACAAAACGTAGTGTGGCCTAACAGTCAGAGCCAGGGGGAAAAAACTCTAGAAGCCATTTCAGGCTAGCCGGGAGAAAGAACCAGTTCATTGCTGCACTTTTCCAAAGGCAGTTAGCACAAGAAGTACGGTATTGTGCAATTATGCATATAAAGCTAATAGCCTTGTGGACAACCTCATAAATTATGTATTTATGATAACCACACACGGCAGCCAAAAAATGATGCCCGGTTAGCTTAGGTACACTAAACACAACACCAAAACTACCTTGGCCTCCAGTTAAAAGCTGTTAGCTAAAGTTTTTATTTCACTGGCCAAAACCACAAAAGCTTCAGCAAAGATAGATGTTGATAACTGCAAGATAATCACAAAAAAGTCATTCTAACATGTTATTTCCAGTGCACTTACACTAACTCTAGATAATTTTTCACCAATGTTTGTAGATATCCAAATCATGCATTATTTTGAAATACTATACAACTTCTGCTAACAGCTTTCGTAAAAGTGTAGCAAGGAACTGGTGCATTCTCTGGCTTAGCCTGTGATACCTGATATTGTTTTTTTCCCTGGTGAAGACTGTTAGGCCATACTAAATTTTAAGCAGTCAGTGGGACGATTTAACATTTTATGAGGCAAAACATGTACTTTTGGCAAAGAAGCTCAAAGGGTGACTAGTTGAAACCTGGCCTGCACACCCAAGTGTACATGCTGGATGTCTTTATTTCATAATAATTAACTATTCTACATGTAAACTTTGAATTAAATATCTCAAATAATCAAATTCATTGACAAAAACAACATTTTCCCTATCCCAGGCCCTGTATAATACACCGTATTTTCAGGATTTGGCCAGGCCAAAACCTAAAAACCAATGTATATCCCCAAGTGTACATACTGTATGTCTTTGTTTCATAATTATTAACTATTCTACATGTAAACTTTGGATTAAATATCTCAAATAATCAATTTCATTGACAAAAACAGCATTTTCCCTATCCCAGGCCCTGTATAATACACCGTATTTTCAGGATTTGGCCAGGCAAAAACCTAAAAACCTATGTATATCCCCAAGTGTACATGCTGGATGTCTTTGTTTCATAATTATTAACTATTCTACATGTAAACTTTGGATTAAATATCTCAAATAATCAATTTCATTGACAAAAACAGCATTTTCCCTATCCCAGGCCCTGTATAATACACCGTATTTTCAGGATTTGGCCAGGCAAAAACCTAAAAACCTATGTATATCCCCAAGTGTACATGCTGGATGTCTTTGTTTCATAATTATTAACTATTCTACATGTAAACTTTGGATTAAATATCTCAAATAATCAATTTCATTGACAAAAACAGCATTTTCCCTATCCCAGGCCCTGTATAATACACCGTATTTTCAGGATTTGGCCAGGCAAAAACCTAAAAACCTATGTATATCCCCAAGTGTACATGCTGGATGTCTTTGTTTCATAATTATTAACTATTCTACATGTAAACTTTGGATTAAATATCTCAAATAATCAATTTCATTGACAAAAACAACATTTTCCCCATCCCAGGCCCTGTATAATACACCGTATTTTCAGGATTTGGCCAGGCAAAAACCTAAAAACCTATGTATATCCCCAAGTGTACATGCTGGATGTCTTTGTTTCATAATTATTAACTATTCTACATGTAAACTTTGGATTAAATATCTCAAATAATCAATTTCATTGACAAAAACAGCATTTTCCCTATCCCAGGCCCTGTATAATACACCGTATTTTCAGGATTTGGCCAGGCAAAAACCTAAAAACCTATGTATATCCCCAAGTGTACATGCTGGATGTCTTTGTTTCATAATTATTAACTATTCTACAGGTAAACTTTGGATTAAATATCTCAAATAATCAATTTCATTGACAAAAACAACATTTTCCCCATCCCAGGCCCTGTATAATACACCGTATTTTCAGGATTTGGCCAGGCAAAAACCTAAAAACCTATGTATATCCCCAAGTGTACATGCTGGATGTCTTTGTTTCATAATAATTAACTATTCTACATGTAAACTTTGAATTAAATATCTCAAATAATCAAATTGATTGACAAAAACAACATTTTCCCCATCCCAGGCCCTGTATAATACACCGTATTTGCAAAAACCTTAAAACCTGTGTATATCCTCAAGAGACTATACTAATAAACTTTGTTTTGATACTATGTAATTATAATTCCTGGTTTATTAATGTCCCTTATCATACACTACTAAATAGCATTAAATTTCAATAACCATTCAGTTTCTGTTCTTGTACTAGAAGAGTATAATACATGAGTCACTTACCTCATAATATGTGTAACTATCCAAAACACTAATATCCTAGATTCCAAAGCACTAATATCCTAGATATCACTTTTAAAATCATAAACTTTCCTCAATTTATTTTCACCAGTGAATCTTCAATAATATTAACATTAATACCAATACCATATAAAAGACCATCTGATAACACATGATTTTCACTGAGATGGGCTGCCTCTTTTATACCCTTAAGTCCCACCCCACTTAAATTTCATTGGATAATAGTGCTGAATAGCAATCAGTACCACAGCTTACAAGTAGCCAATCAGAACCAGTGTCTTTTCAGTTCATTATGCAAGATGGTATGTTTGACTTTCTCCATGCAAAGTATCTTTGTAGTCCATGTCTGTTTGTTTATGATAAAACAATGAAGCAATCAAGAAATCAGAAAAAGGGAAAAGCTCTCCTCATGTCACTTATAGAGCTTCTCACACCCATTGTCTCCAATCACCAAAGTCAAATAAATAATCATTGGCTTTTACTCTGTTTGAGGAAGGGGATTATAAATCCCAGTAATCTGCACCCACTCTTGTCTCCAATAAGCTGAAACAAGTCTGGGAAAACAAAGTATGTGTCATTTGAGGGGGATGGGGGGGAGGGGTAATGTTATGTCTTGAGGGTTGATTATGGGTTACAGAGAAATTATTAGATGTATTAACAGTGCATATACACTTATTCCATACACCAGGCACATGAAGAACTATTTCAGGGGTTTAATTGAAGGACCAGGGAGAATCTTAGGTTTTTGCCCCTCAGTATTCAGGCCTTTTTTTCAGCATTGGCACCCTTGGAGCATTGAAAAATGTCAAATCCATGACTTTTTGGGACTGCATGTGTGTAAGATTTATTGAAACCAGTTAGCATTCACCACTGGAATGCATATTTGGTGACCACTCAGTGATATATAGCCTTTCTCAGGCTTTGACCTGTCCAGCCGGACAATATTTGCTGTGCACTGTACAGGACAGGGGTCTGGAAATGATGTTATTCTGCCCTGGGGGCCATTATATCACATGCATGTATAAAGTACACATGCAGGGCAGTTAGTAGGGACATGGGGAACAAGTCTGAGTGCTTCAATTGAAGGTCCAGGGGGGATCTTAGGTTTTCCTCCCACAGGATTCAGGCCTTTTTTCAGCATGGGCACCCTTGGAGCATTGAAAAATGTCAAATCCATGATTTTTTGGGTCTGCATGTGTGTAAGATTTATTGAAACCAGTTAGCATTCAACACTGGAATGCATATTTGGTGACCACTCAGTGATATATAGCCTTTCTCAGGCTTTGACCTGTCCAGCCGGACAATATTTGCTGTGCACTGTACAGGACAGGGGTCTGGAAATGATGTTATTCTGCCCTGGGGGCCATTATATCACATGCATGTATAAAGTACACATGCAGGGCAGTTAGTAGGGACATGGGGAACAAGTCTGAGTGCTTCAATTGAAGGTCCAGGGGGGATCTTAGGTTTTCGCCCCCCAGTATTCAGGCCTTTTTTCAGCATGGGCCCCCTTGGAGCATTGAAAAATGTCAAATCCATGGTTTTTTGGGACTGCATGTGTGTAAGATTTATTGAAACCAGTTAGCATTCACCACTGGAATGCATATTTGGTGACCACTCAGTGATATATAGCCTTTCTCAGGCTTTGACCTGTCCAGCCGGACAATATTTGCTGTGCACTGTACAGGACAGGGGTCTGGAAATGATGTTATTCTGCCCTGGGGGCCATTATATCACATGCATGTATAAAGTACACATGCAGGGCAGTTAGTAGGGACATGGAGAACAAGTCTGAGTGCTTCAATTGAAGGTCCAGGGGGGATCTTAGGTTTTCGCCCCCCAGTATTCAGGCCTTTTTTCAGCATGGGCACCCTTGGAGCATTGAAAAATGTCAAATCCATGATTTTTTGGGACTGCATGTGTGTAAGATTTATTGAAACCAGTTAGCATTCACCACTGGAATGCATATTTGGTGACCACTCAGTGATATATAGCCTTTCTCAGGTTTTGACCTGTCCAGCCGGACAATATTTGCTGTGCACTGTACAGGACAGGGGTCTGGAAATGATGTTATTCTGCCCTGGGAGCCATTATATCACATGCATGTATAAAGTACACATGCAGGGCAGTTAGTAGGGACATGGGGAACAAGTCTGAGTGCTTCAATTGAAGGTCCAGGGGGGATCTTAGGTTTTCGCCCCCCAGTATTCAGGCCTTTTTTCAGCATGGGCCCCCTTGGAGCATTGAAAAATGTCAAATCCATGGTTTTTTGGGACTGCATGTGTGTAAGATTTATTGAAACCAGTTAGCATTCACCACTGGAATGCATATTTGGTGACCACTCAGTGATATATAGCCTTTCTCAGGCTTTGACCTGTCCAGCCGGACAATATTTGCTGTGCACTGTACAGGACAGGGGTCTGGAAATGATGTTATTCTGCCCTGGGGGCCATTATATCACATGCATGTATAAAGTACACATGCAGGGCAGTTAGTAGGGACATGGGGAACAAGTCTGAGTGCTTCAATTGAAGGTCCAGGGGGGGATCTTAGGTTTTCCCCCCACAGGATTCAGGCCTTTTTTCAGCATGGGCACCCTTGGAGCATTGAAAAATGTCAAATCCATGGTTTTTTGGGTCTGTATGTGTGTAAGATTTATTGAAACCAGTTAGCATTCACCACTGGAATGCATATTTGGTGACCACTCAGTGATATATAGCCTTTCTCAGGCTTTGACCTGTCCGGCCGGACAATATTTGCTGTGCACTGTACAGGACAGGGGTCTGGAAATGATGTTATTCTGCCCTGGGGGCCATTATATCACATGCATGTATAAAGTACACATGCAGGGCAGTTAGTAGGGACATGGAGAACAAGTCTGAGTGCTTCAATTGAAGGTCCAGGGGGGATCTTAGGTTTTCGCCCCCCAGTATTCAGGCCTTTTTTCAGCATGGGCACCCTTGGAGCATTGAAAAATGTCAAATCCATGATTTTTTGGGACTGCATGTGTGTAAGATTTATTGAAACCAGTTAGCATTCACCACTGGAATGCATATTTGGTGACCACTCAGTGATATATAGCCTTTCTCAGGTTTTGACCTGTCCAGCCGGACAATATTTGCTGTGCACTGTACAGGACAGGGGTCTGGAAATGATGTTATTCTGCCCTGGGAGCCATTATATCACATGCATGTATAAAGTACACATGCAGGGCAGTTAGTAGGGACATGGGGAACAAGTCTGAGTGCTTCAATTGAAGGTCCAGGGGGGATCTTAGGTTTTCGCCCCCCAGTATTCAGGCCTTTTTTCAGCATGGGCCCCCTTGGAGCATTGAAAAATGTCAAATCCATGGTTTTTTGGGACTGCATGTGTGTAAGATTTATTGAAACCAGTTAGCATTCACCACTGGAATGCATATTTGGTGACCACTCAGTGATATATAGCCTTTCTCAGGCTTTGACCTGTCCAGCCGGACAATATTTGCTGTGCACTGTACAGGACAGGGGTCTGGAAATGATGTTATTCTGCCCTGGGGGCCATTATATCACATGCATGTATAAAGTACACATGCAGGGCAGTTAGTAGGGACATGGGGAACAAGTCTGAGTGCTTCAATTGAAGGTCCAGGGGGGGATCTTAGGTTTTCCCCCCACAGGATTCAGGCCTTTTTTCAGCATGGGCACCCTTGGAGCATTGAAAAATGTCAAATCCATGATTTTTTGGGTCTGTATGTGTGTAAGATTTATTGAAACCAGTTAGCATTCACCACTGGAATGCATATTTGGTGACCACTCAGTGATATATAGCCTTTCTCAGGCTTTGACCTGTCCAGCCGGACAATATTTGCTGTGCACTGTACAGTACAGGGGTCTGGAAATGATGTTATTCTGCCCTGGGGGCCATTATATCACATGCATGTATAAAGTACGCATGCAGGGCAGTTAGTAGGCACATGGGGAAGAAGTTGGAGTGCTTCATTTGAAGGTCCAGGGGGAATCTTAGGTTTTCCCCCCACAGGATTCAGGCCTTTTTTTCAACATGGGCACCCTTGGTGCATTGAAAAATGTCAAATCCATGATTTTTTGGGTCTGCATGTGTGCAAGATTTATTGAAACCAGTTAGCATTCACCACTGGAATGCATATTTGGTGACCACTCAGTGATATATAGCCTTTCTCAGGTTTTGACCTGTCCAGCCGGACAATATTTGCTGTGCACTGTACAGGACAGGGGTCTGGAAATGATGTTATTCTGCCCTGGGGGCCATTATATCACATGCATGCATAAAGTACACACATGCATAAAGTACACATGCAGGGCAGTTAGTAGGCACATGGGGAGCAAGTCTGAGTGCTTCAATTGAAGGTCCAGGGGGAATCTTAGGTTTTCGCCCCACAGGATTTACGCCTTTTTTGAGCATTGACAAGGCTCAAATTTGTGTTATATTGTGATTAGATGGTATCTGCATGATCGGCTCATCGAGAGCTAATATTTACATGAATAAGATGTTGCAATTTGTGTTGGAAAGGTGGTGTAAAAGTTGGTCGTGGGTTCGAATCCTGAAATGTTGTAAGTTCAGTTGGAACTCTCAGTGTAAAACATTGTGCTATCATCCCCACTACCCATCCAAATTTGCTTCATCTCTGAAATGTGTAGTAACAAATTCTAATATTTTCCGTTTTGGGTCCGCAATGGCGGATCCGGACTGGAATTTCGGATCCGACTTCGGACTCAACATCTACCCACCCGGGTCTTTCTAGCAGCACCGCAAGTAAAATCATACAGCCAATATAAAATAGTGGTGGTATTGTAATACTTGGCGATCTAGGGTTAGGTCATTGGGGTTAGCGAAATAAACACGACAAAAACTTTTTTGGGCACACGTTTCGCTTAATAACTCCGTCAACATTAGAGCTAGAGGAAAAACCAAGGTATCTGCGTGGTCATCTCCAGGGGCATTAAAAAAATGTGGCATCCTTTGTTTGGAAAGTTGGTGAAAAAATTGGTCCCGGGTTCAAACCCGGAAATTTCAAAAGTTCGGCATCCCGTATCGACATGACCGTTCGAGTCCAAGTTAAAACTTTTGCTGCAGTGCATTACTACAGCCCCCCCTCTCCGCAACGCAACTCGTTTCGTTAAAATCGGACCGTTGGTTAATATTTTATTAACGATATTCAATTTTTTCGGCTTTGGGTCCGCAATCGCGGATCCGGACGCGAATTTCGGATCCGACTTCGGACTCAACATCTACCCACCCGGGTCTTTCTAGCAACACCGCAAGTAAAATCATACAGCCAATATAACATAGTGGTGGTATGGTAATACTTGGCGATCTAGGGTTAGGTCATTGGGGTTAGCGAAATAAACACGACAAAAACTTTTTTGGGAACACGTTTCGCTTAATAACTCCGTCAATATTAGAGCTAGAGGAAAAACCAAGGTATCTGGGCGGTCATCTCCAGGGGCATTACCACGGGCATTAAAAAAATGTGGCATCCTTTGTTTGGAAAGTTGGTGAAAAAATTGGTCCCGGGTTCAAACCCGGAGTTTCAAAAGTTCGGCTTCCCGTATCGACATGACCGTTCGAGTCCAAGTTAAAACTTTTGCAGCAGTGCATTACTACAGCACCCCCTCTCCGCAACGCAACTCGTTTCGTTAAAATCGGACCGTTGGTTAATATTTTATTAACGATATTCAATTTTTTGGGCTTTGGGTCCGCAATCGCGGATCCGGACGCGAATTTCGGATCCGACTTCGGACTCAACATCTACCCACCCGGGTCTTTTGAGCAACACCTCACTCGCCCAGTTTTGCTCCGAAAAAAGGGACAATTTTTTTTGTAAATTGCACATTTTGGGAGATTCGCTGCATGTGTAATTGGTTCCCACTATATATGTGAGAGAGGGTGTTGAGAGAGGAGCTTGAGAGAACGTTCTCGAAAGTGATACGGAAGCGTCTGGGGACCCCTCCTAGAGTGTTTGAGTCAGCTTTGTGCCCGCCTGGCCTCACTGCTATGCCTCTGGTTGACTGATTCACTGCATGTGTAGTTGGTTGTGGCTATATATGGGGGAGTGGGTGTTGAGAGAACGTTCGGTGAAAGCGATACGGAAGCGTCTGGAGACCCCTCCTAGACTGTTTGAGACAGCTCTGTGGCCGCCTTGCCTCACTGCTATGCCTCTGGTTGACTGATTCGCTGCATGTGTAGTTGGTTGTGGCTATATATGGGGGAGTGGGTGTTGAGAGAACGTTCGGTGAAAGCGATACGGAAGTGTCTGGAGACCCCTCCTGGACTGTTTGAGATAGCTCTGTGGCCGCCTGGACTCACTGCTATGCCTCTGGTTGACTGATTCGCTGCATGTGTAGTTGGTTGTGGCTATATATGGGGGAGTGGGTGATGAGAGAACGTTCTCGAAAGTGATACGGAAGAGTCTGGAGACCCCTCCTAGACTGTTTGAGAGAGCTTTGTGCCCGCCTGGCCTCACTGCTATGCCTCTGGTTGACTGATTCGCTGCATGTGTAGTTGGTTGTGGCTATATATGGGGGAGTGGGTGTTGAGAGAACGTTTGGTGAAAGCGATACGGAAGTGTCTGGAGACCCCTCCTGGACTGTTTGAGACGGCTTTGTGGCCGCCTGGCCTCACTGCTTGGCCTCTGGTTGACTGATTCGCTGCATGTGTAGTTGGTTGTGGCTATATATGGGGGAGTGGGTGTTGAGAGAACGTTCGGCGGAAGCGCCTGGAGACCCCTCCTGGACTGTTTGAGACAGCTTTGTGGCCGCCTGGCCTCACTGCCCTGCCTCTGGTTGACTGATTCGCTGCATGTGTAGTTGGTTGTGGCTATATATGGGGGAGTGGGTGTTGAGAGAATGTTCGGCGGAAGCGATACGTAAGCGTCTGGAGACCCCTCCTGGACTGTTTGAGACAGCTCTGTGGCCGCCTTGCCTCACTGCCCTGCCTCAGGTTGACTGATTTGCTGCATGTGTAGTTGGTTGTGGCTATATATGGGGGAGTGGGTGTTGAGAGAACGTTTGGTGAAAGCGATACGGAAGTGTCTGGAGACCCCTCCTGGACTCTTTGAGATAGCTCTGTGGCCACCTGGCCTCACTGCTCTGCCTCTGGTTGACTGATTCGCTGCATGTGTAGTTGGTTGTGGCTATATATGGGGGAGTGGGTGTTGAGAGAACGTTCGGCGGAAGCGCCTGGAGACCCCTCCTGGACTGTTTGAGACAGCTTTGTGGCCGCCTGGCCTCACTGCCCTGCCTCTGGTTGACTGATTCGCTGCATGTGTAGTTGGTTGTGGCTATATATGGGGGAGTGGGTGTTGAGAGAACGTTCGGCGGAAGCGTCTGGAGACCCCTCCTGGACTGTTTGAGACAGCTTTGTGGCCGCCTTGCCTCACTGCTATGCCTCTGGTTGACTGATTCGCTGCATGTGTAGTTGGTTGTGGCTATATATGGGGGAGTGGGTGTTGAGAGAACGTTCGGCGGAAGCGCCTGGAGACCCCTCCTGGACTGTTTGAGACAGCTTTGTGGCCGCCTGGCCTCACTGCCCTGCCTCTGGTTGACTGATTCGCTGCATGTGTAGTTGGTTGTGGCTATATATGGGGGAGTGGGTGTTGAGAGAATGTTCGGCGGAAGCGATACGTAAGCGTCTGGAGACCCCTCCTGGACTGTTTGAGACAGCTCTGTGGCCGCCTTGCCTCACTGCCCTGCCTCAGGTTGACTGATTTGCTGCATGTGTAGTTGGTTGTGGCTATATATGGGGGAGTGGGTGTTGAGAGAACGTTCGGTGAAAGCGATACGGAAGTGTCTGGAGACCCCTCCTGGACTCTTTGAGATAGCTCTGTGGCCGCCTGGCCTCACTGCTCTGCCTCTGGTTGACTGATTCGCTGCATGTGTAGTTGGTTGTGGCTATATATGGGGGAGTGGGTGTTGAGAGAACGTTCGGCGGAAGCGCCTGGAGACCCCTCCTGGACTGTTTGAGACAGCTTTGTGGCCGCCTGGCCTCACTGCCCTGCCTCTGGTTGACTGATTCGCTGCATGTGTAGTTGGTTGTGGCTATATATGGGGGAGTGGGTGTTGAGAGAATGTTCGGCGGAAGCGATACGTAAGCGTCTGGAGACCCCTCCTGGACTGTTTGAGACAGCTCTGTGGCCGCCTTGCCTCACTGCCATGCCTCAGGTTGACTGATTTGCTGCATGTGTAGTTGGTTGTGGCTATATATGGGGGAGTGGGTGTTGAGAGAACGTTTGGTGAAAGCGATACGGAAGTGTCTGGAGACCCCTCCTGGACTGTTCGAGATAGCTCTGTGGCCGCCTGGACTCACTGCTATGCCTCTGGTTGACTGATTCGCTGCATGTGTAGTTGGTTGTGGCTATATATGGGGGAGTGGGTGTTGAGAGAACGTTCGGCGGAAGCGCCTGGAGACCCCTCCTGGACTGTTTGAGACAGCTTTGTGGCCGCCTGGCCTCACTGCCCTGCCTCTGGTTGACTGATTCGCTGCATGTGTAGTTGGTTGTGGCTATATATGGGGGAGTGGGTGTTGAGAGAACGTTTGGTGAAAGCGATACGGAAGTGTCTGGAGACCCCTCCTGGACTGTTTGAGATAGCTCTGTGGCCGCCTGGACTCACTGCTATGCCTCTGGTTGACTGATTTGCTGCATGTGTAGTTGGTTGTGGCTATATATGGGGGAGTGGGTGTTGAGAGAACGTTTGGTGAAAGCGATACGGAAGCGTCTGGAGACCCCTCCTGGACTGTTTGAGACAGCTCTGTGGCCGCCTGGACTCACTGCTATGCCTCTGGTTGACTGATTCGCTGCATGTGTAGTTGGTTGTGGCTATATATGGGGGAGTGGGTGTTGAGAGAACGTTCGGCGGAAGCGCCTGGAGACCCCTCCTGGACTGTTTGAGACAGCTTTGTGGCCGCCTGGCCTCACTGCCCTGCCTCTGGTTGACTGATTCGCTGCATGTGTAGTTGGTTGTGGCTATATATGGGGGAGTGGGTGTTGAGAGAATGTTCGGCGGAAGCGATACGTAAGCGTCTGGAGACCCCTCCTGGACTGTTTGAGACAGCTCTGTGGCCGCCTTGCCTCACTGCCATGCCTCAGGTTGACTGATTTGCTGCATGTGTAGTTGGTTGTGGCTATATATGGGGGAGTGGGTGTTGAGAGAACGTTTGGTGAAAGCGATACGGAAGTGTCTGGAGACCCCTCCTGGACTGTTCGAGATAGCTCTGTGGCCGCCTGGACTCACTGCTATGCCTCTGGTTGACTGATTCGCTGCATGTGTAGTTGGTTGTGGCTATATATGGGGGAGTGGGTGTTGAGAGAACGTTCGGCGGAAGCGCCTGGAGACCCCTCCTGGACTGTTTGAGACAGCTCTGTGGCCGCCTGGCCTCACTGCCCTGCCTCTGGTTGACTGATTCGCTGCATGTGTAGTTGGTTGTGGCTATATATGGGGGAGTGGGTGTTGAGAGAACGTTTGGTGAAAGCGATACGGAAGCGTCTGGAGACCCCTCCTGGACTGTTTGAGACAGCTCTGTGGCCGCCTGGACTCACTGCTATGCCTCTGGTTGACTGATTCGCTGCATGTGTAGTTGGTTGTGGCTATATATGGGGGAGTGGGTGTTGAGAGAACGTTCGGCGGAAGCGCCTGGAGACCCCTCCTGGACTGTTTGAGACAGCTTTGTGGCCGCCTGGCCTCACTGCCCTGCCTCTGGTTGACTGATTCGCTGCATGTGTAGTTGGTTGTGGCTATATATGGGGGAGTGGGTGTTGAGAGAATGTTCGGCGGAAGCGATACGTAAGCGTCTGGAGACCCCTCCTGGACTGTTTGAGACAGCTCTGTGGCCGCCTTGCCTCACTGCCATGCCTCAGGTTGACTGATTTGCTGCATGTGTAGTTGGTTGTGGCTATATATGGGGGAGTGGGTGTTGAGAGAACGTTTGGTGAAAGCGATACGGAAGCGTCTGGAGACCCCTCCTGGACTGTTTGAGATAGCTCTGTGGCCGCCTGGCCTCACTGCTCTGCCTCTGGTTGACTGATTCGCTGCATGTGTAGTTGGTTGTGGCTATATATGGGGGAGTGGGTGTTGAGAGAACGTTCGGCGGAAGCGCCTGGAGACCCCTCCTGGACTGTTTGAGACAGCTTTGTGGCCGCCTGGCCTCACTGCCCTGCCTCTGGTTGACTGATTCGCTGCATGTGTAGTTGGTTGTGGCTATATATGGGGGAGTGGGTGTTGAGAGAACGTTTGGTGAAAGCGATACGGAAGTGTCTGGAGACCCCTCCTGGACTGTTTGAGATAGCTCTGTGGCCGCCTGGACTCACTGCTATGCCTCTGGTTGACTGATTTGCTGCATGTGTAGTTGGTTGTGGCTATATATGGGGGAGTGGGTGTTGAGAGAACGTTTGGTGAAAGCGATACGGAAGCGTCTGGAGACCCCTCCTGGACTGTTTGAGACAGCTCTGTGGCCGCCTGGACTCACTGCTATGCCTCTGGTTGACTGATTCGCTGCATGTGTAGTTGGTTGTGGCTATATATGGGGGAGTGGGTGTTGAGAGAACGTTCGGCGGAAGCGCCTGGAGACCCCTCCTGGACTGTTTGAGACAGCTTTGTGGCCGCCTGGCCTCACTGCCCTGCCTCTGGTTGACTGATTCGCTGCATGTGTAGTTGGTTGTGGCTATATATGGGGGAGTGGGTGTTGAGAGAATGTTCGGCGGAAGCGATACGTAAGCGTCTGGAGACCCCTCCTGGACTGTTTGAGACAGCTCTGTGGCCGCCTTGCCTCACTGCCATGCCTCAGGTTGACTGATTTGCTGCATGTGTAGTTGGTTGTGGCTATATATGGGGGAGTGGGTGTTGAGAGAACGTTTGGTGAAAGCGATACGGAAGCGTCTGGAGACCCCTCCTGGACTGTTTGAGATAGCTCTGTGGCCGCCTGGCCTCACTGCTCTGCCTCTGGTTGACTGATTCGCTGCATGTGTAGTTGGTTGTGGCTATATATGGGGGAGTGGGTGTTGAGAGAACGTTCGGCGGAAGCGCCTGGAGACCCCTCCTGGACTGTTTGAGACAGCTTTGTGGCCGCCTGGCCTCACTGCCCTGCCTCTGGTTGACTGATTCGCTGCATGTGTAGTTGGTTGTGGCTATATATGGGTGAGTGGGTGTTGAGAGAATGTTCGGCGGAAGCGATACGGAAGTGTCTGGAGACCCCTCCTGGACTGTTTGAGATAGCTCTGTGGCCGCCTGGACTCACTGCTATGCCTCTGGTTGACTGATTCGCTGCATGTTTAATTGGTTACCGCTATATACCGGAGAGAGGGGGTTCAGAGAACGTTCGGCGGAAGTGATACGGAAGCGTCTGGAGACCCCTCCTGGACTGTCTTCGGGGAGGCTAAGTGTCTCTTTTTCGCGGGTGAGTGCGTCTTATTTAACTGTCCCAGTCCCCATTTTTTGAAAATTTCTTGAACATTTTTTTCAGAGTTTCGTGCCCACACCACACACTGAGTGGTGTGGTCTTTTTATTTGTCCCGGTCACCTATTGAGTCTTAGTGCATGCACTGCTTGGAGTGTCATTCTCCAGTGGTGTGTGCTTTTATTTATTTGTCCCGGTCTCCAAATGTACTAACTATATATTGACTCTTAATGCATGCACTGCTTGGAGTGTCATTCTCCAGTGGTGTGTGGTTTTATTTATTTGTCCCAATCGTGGATCCGGACGCGAATCCAGGATCCGACTTCGGACTCAACATCTACCCCCCCGGTCTTTCCAGCAACACCGCAAGTAAAATCATACAGCCAATATAACATAGTGGTGGTATTGTAATACTTGGCGATCTAGGGTTAGGTCATTGGGGTTAGCGAAATAAACACGACAAAAACTTTTTTGGGCACACGTTTCGCTTAATAACTCCGTCAATATTAGAGCTAGAGGAAAAACCGAGGT
>CAXHLB010000192.1:192500-215000 GCA_964017235.1 Sabellastarte sp. h YS-2021
AGTTTTTGCCCAATTAACACCACAGTATATTCACTGTATATAAGCTGTGGCGTGCTATCTAAGGAAAAGGGGTGGCAATGTGCCCAAATTCGGCCCAGCCAAGCCCTGTTTGGGTCAAATGTAGGTCAGGGACATATGAAATCATCCCCCAAATTTGGTGAAGATGGTGCGCTCGTGAGGGAAACCGCGGCTGTTTTGCGTCCAGCCCCTTTCTCATATCAAGCATTTACTTAGCATTGGCTATATACTGAGATGGGTAGTAGGGGTGGGTCGACGGAAACGGCCCCGATCACCGTTTCCGCCTGTCCGATTTTCACGGGACTGGTGGCAACGGAAAGATCTTTGCCTGTCCTATATTTTGGTGTCTGTCTTGTATCTATGGGCCACCTGAATGCTTGGTAAAACCGTTGACAATATGACGACTTTTTGACCACTGAACACCACAGTATATTCACTGTATATAAGCTGTGGCGTGCTATCTAAGGAAAAGGGGTGGCAATGTGCACAAATTCGGCCCAGCCAAGCCCTGTTTGGGTCAAATGTGGGTCAGGCACATATGAAATCATCCCCCAAATTTGGTGAAGATGGTGCGCTCGTAAAGGAAACCGCGGCTGTTTTGCCTCCAGCCCATTTCTCATATCAAGCATTTACTTAGCATTGGCTATATACTGAGATGGGCAGTAGGGGTGGGTCAACGGAAACGGCCCCGATCACCGTTTCCGCTTGTCCGATTTTCACGGGACTGGCGGCAACGGAGAGGTCTTTGCTTGTCCTGTACTTTGGTGTCTGTCTTGTATCTATGGGCCACCTGAATGCCTGGTAAAACTGTTGACAATATGACGAGTTTTTGCCCAATTAACACCACAGTATATTCACTGTATATAAGCTGTGGCGTGCTATCTAAGGAAAAGGGGTGGCAATGTGCCCAAATTCGGCCCAGCCAAGCCCTGTTTGGGTCAAATGTAGGTCAGGGACATATGAAATCATCCCCCAAATTTGGTGAAGATGGTGCGCTCGTGAGGGAAACCGCGGCTGTTTTGCGTCCAGTCCCTTTCTCATATCAAGCATTTACTTAGCATTGGCTATATACTGAGATGGGCAGTAGGGGTGGGTCGACGGAAACGGCCCCGATCACCGTTTCCGCCTGTCCGATTTTCACGGGACTGGTGGCAACGGAAAGGTCTTTGCCTGTCCTATATTTTGGTGTCTGTCTTGTATCTATGGGCCACCTGAATGCCTGGTAAAACCGTTGACAATATGACGACTTTTTGACCACTGAACACCACAGTATATTCACTGTATATAAGCTGTGGTATACTATGTAAGGAAAAGGGGTGGCAATGTGCACAAATTCGGCCCAGCCAAGCCCTGTTTTGGTCAAATGTGGGTCAGGGACATATAAAATCATCCCCCAAATTTGGTGAAGATGGTGCGCTCGTAAAGGAAACCGCGGCAGTTTTGCGTCCAGCCCATGTCAGAGTCCTTCCACACTGTATATTCACTGTATATAAGCTGTGGCATGCTATCTAAGGAAAAGGGGTGGCAATGTGCACAAATTCGGCCCAGCCAAGCCCTGTTTGGGTCAAATGTGGGTCAGGCACATATGAAATCATCCCCCAAATTTGGTGAAGATGGTGCGCTCGTAAAGGAAACCGCGGCTGTTTTGCCTCCAGCCCATTTCTCATATCAAGCATTTACTTAGCATTGGCTATATACTGAGATGGGCAGTAGGGGTGGGTCAACGGAAACGGCCCCGATCACCGTTTCCGCTTGTCCGATTTTGACGGGACTGGCGCCATCGGAGAGGTCTTTGCTTGTCCTGTATTTTGGTGTCTGTCTTGTATCTAAGGGCCACCTGAATGCCTTTTAAAACCGTTGACAATATGACGATTTTTTGACCACTGAACACCACAGTATATTCACTGTATATAAGCTGTGGTGTGCTATCTAAGGAAAAGGGGTGGCAATGTGCCCAAATTCGGCCCAGCCAAGCCCTGTTTGGGTTAAATGTAGGTCAGGGACATATGAAATCATCCCCCAAATTTGGTGAAGATGGTGCGCTCGTAAAGGAAACCGCGGCTGTTTTGCGTCCAGCCCATTTCTCATATCAAGCATTTACTTAGCATTGGCTATATACTGAGATGGGCAGTAGGGGGGGGGGGGGGGGGGTCAACGGAACCGGCCCCGATCACCGTTTCCGCTTGTCCGATTTTCACGGGACTGGCGGCAACGGAAAGGTCTTTGCTTGTCCTGTATTTTGGTGTCTGTCTTGTATCTATGGGCCACCTGAATGCCTGGTAAAACCGTTGACAATATGACGAGTTTTTGCCCAATTAACAGCACAGTACATTCACTGTATATAAGCTGTGGCGTGCTATCTAAGGAAAAGGGGTGGCAATGTGCCCAAATTCGGCCCAGCCAAGCCCTGTTTGGGTCAAATGTAGGTCAGGGACATATGAAATCATCCCCCAAATTTGGTGAAGACGGTGCGCTCGTAAGGGAAACCCGCGGCTGTTTTGTGTCCAGCCCATTTCTCATATCAAGCATTTACTTAGCATTGGCTATATACTGAGATGGGCAGTAGGGGTGGGTCCACGGAAACGGTCCCGATCACCGTTTCCGCTTGTCCGATTTTCACGGGACTGGTGGTAACGGAAAGGTCTGTGCTAGATTTTTTGAAGGTTGAGAATAGTTCAAAAGAACATTTTTACAAGACGAGAATACAGATCATGCAGCCCAATTGTAGGGAGTAACAAAATGTGGTAGCAAGGAAATAGATTCAATCATCACAAGTCATTTTATTTTAAACATAATGCAGATTAATGGTTCAACTGCTCAAGTTCACGTATAGTCTACTCAGCACCCGCTTTGCATCCCTTCCTAAACAGTTTGTATTCCTGGCGTACTTTTTCCATTGTCCGCACTTTACCATTCTTTTCAACGATGGAATACAGTCCATTGCTACATAGTATCTTGCAAACCTCGTTCACTTTTGGCAGGAGGTTGGACTTGAACAACTCTGTGTAGTAGGGAGTAAGCACTGCTATAAGCTGGCGTGCATCCTCTGGGTCCCAGCGGCGACGAATCCCTTGTTGCATTTTTATCAGATCAGATGGGTTGGTGTCAGCAAGCTTTGAAGATGCGATTGATACTTGTGCTGCCACACCTGCCATGGAGTCAGTTTCTGAGATGCCAGCGATGCCCACTTCTACGTCTGCAGAGGACACAAGTTTGTCGTTGTTGTTTGACGGTTGGTCATTTCCGGACACCGTGGCAGATGGGACATGGGCATTGACTGTAGCTTGGTCACCTGACACATGCATCGCAGAGGTATAGGAGTGGTCATCTGCACGAAACAGGAGGGGATCAGCCTCATCCTCTGACGAAAATACTGGTTCTAGAGGAAGTAGATTTGCAGAGCCAGTACAAACATCCTCATCATGGCTATCAGGTGATGCTGTTGGTGCTGTGCTCATTGGCTGAGATTTTCCCACGGTCTCAGCTGGGGTAGCCTGAGTCTGTAAAAGCAAACAACTCAATCACTAATCAATGCAATCAAAAGTTATTCCACCTGGAAGATTGCGCTTTTAGTCCATTACTAAAGATCACCAGCCCACATATAAATATATAACGTTTCTTTATATTACCATTACTTGGCTCACACTGACTCAAATGTCAGACCCAAAATCTGTGTTAACCCCATTCTGTCCATTACCATTACATTGACCGACTAACTTGAAACTCTAACCCTGAAGTAGGAAAAAATACTTACATGAGTTATCTCCTGGATCTTGGCGGAGACCCTTAGGGATGAACGCATGTTTTTCTTGATGTTGTAGTGGCGCTGCTGGGTCTGGCTTGTATGGGAGAAGTGATGCGCCATATCCTGTGCCATCGTCACAGACGTCTCAAAGGCATCGTCAAGCTGAAAAGATTTAAGACTTGCATATAATTTCTTGATCCCTTGTTCCTTGTAACAACAAAGATACAGTGCTATAGCATGTGTATTTGTACATTATCCCTTTTGCCAAAATGCTCCAAAGACTACATTCATAAGAAATTTTTTAGTACTAAATCTCAGCTTCTGTTCTAATTTTCAGTGCAACAAAGTGGCGGTTTACTGACTATTTCCTTTGATTTAACCTGCTACTGCATGCGCACCATTTTGAGAATCAAGTCGAAATTTTGTATACAGTTTTGTTACTTATTGCTTTCATATTACATTGTTCTAGTGCTGTTGATTTGCACATCATCCATGGAAATGTCAAACCCCTGCAGTACAGAAATGTGTCCTTACCAGGTTGACAAGGCTCTTTCGTATGGTAGTGGCTGTGACATTGCTCACTCCAAGCGTCTCTGACGTGTAGGCCTTCAGTTTACGGAGACTGGTACTCCGGGGCAGCATATGACCATTGTCATCCACAAAGATGTTAGGCACTCTCTCCTCTGCAGGTAACTGGTCAGTCAGCATGGGCCTCACAATATCCACCCAAGTGGCCAGCGACTCGTAGAGATCTAGCGGCAATACCAGGTAGCAAGGACCGTGTGATGCATACGTCTTATGGTTTCGCACTTGCAGCACCCACTTGCCTGGCTCCTCTTGGGTGGCATTTCTGAACTCGGTTACAGTCGCATTGAGGACCGCACCTGAGCGATTGCCGTTGGTGAGTAGCAGCCACAAAATCAGGTCAGTAGCTATGGTTGAGGCACTGACATACTGTGTTATCACCTGTGCATCCCCAGATGTTGCTGCCTCGCTCAGTAGCTTCAATGCTCTTGTATGGCCTGGTGACGAGAAGAACATGCGAAGATCTTCCGCACTCAATAGCTGCTGGGCCTGTTCCTGGTACAGGTCTTGTCGACGGACCTTTGTGTCAACCTTTAGTGATGTGAGCCACCTGGAAATTCTCTGTATTGCGGTGTCACACCTGTCTGATGCTACAAAGTCTTCAGAAAATTTACAGAATTCCAGGAAGAGCTTCAGGCTGTATAGGTAGCTCTTGAGTGTACCCACCCGCCAAGCAGGCTTCCCGGTGATCTCTGGTTCCTTCCAGTGTCTATGAAGGAAACCGCCCTTTTCCATGAGGGGGCCAACATCCTCAAACATGGCCAACCCCTTCTCCTGGATAACCTGCCTGACCTGCCGAACATGCTGCAGAGCTGTGTTCTCAGTCTTTGCCCCGCCATCGAGCCCCTCAAGGTATCCCTGGAAGCTGTCCATCATGTCCTGGCTCTGGTCCTCATTTTCAGACGAGCTCGGCTCTGGTGACTCTGAAGCTGTTTGGCTGAACCCATGCCGGGCAAGCTGTATTATGTGCCTGTAGAGGTTTTCTTTGCACTTAATTTTGTGATAGCCCCTCACATGGGCCGTGTACTCTGACACCTCACGGTCACACAACAAGCACTTGCCCTTGCGTTTCACAACCTTTCTGGCATCCCTGACATTGTGCACCAGTCTCAAATGTCTCTGAAGGCTGTTTGTCTCAACTGGGCATCTTGGAAAGGGGCACTTGAGCACAGTCGCGAGCCTTGCGGTGGTTGTACTCTTTGGCTGGGATGTACTCTGTTCAGGTGTCTGCTGCTCAGCTGAATCATTCTGTGTGGGCACAGGGGACTCTGTCCGTGTGAGAAAGGGGGACTCTGTCCTCTCCATACTGTAACAAAAAGTTATAAACCTATCTAGACACAGTGACATTCTATTGCAAGGCTTTTGGGATGTTACATTAACATGAGACTGCTACATAGATAACCATGATAACAGCTGTGAAACTTTAGGAAAAGGGTATTTCTGGTTCGTCTGTGCTCATGTGAGTCCCATGTCAAAATATTTTTGTTGGGTTTTGCAGTTAGCAAGATTGATATTTTTAAAGGCTATTTTATAAACCACATTAATGATCAAACAATGTGACACAAAACTTTCACAGCAACCTCCATATTTTAATGCTTTAGTAACGTATATGAATGTAAACATAATTTTAGGCTTTCGCAAGCATTTTTGGTAGATTTTCCAGTTATGCACAGTAGCTTGGTGAACATTGATAGCAACTTTCAATGTCATTGAATGGTGTCTTTTTACTTTGTCTTCATTAATCTTAGCCTATGTAAGAAACTGCACAAGTTTAAAAAGCGGTTAGCCAAATCTTTATTTCACTGGCCCAAGTCAAAGTTGTTAGCACAAAAGCCTAAAAAATGATAGATTTTGATAATTGTCAGGTAATCAAGAAAAATTTTTGGTACAGTCCTCTAGAGATATAAGAGAGGTATAGATATTAACACAGAAACATATTATCAATGTTCACCCAGCTGTGGGGCATAATTTAAAAAGCTGTCTAAACCCATGCTAACAATAAGGTTTTGATAACTCTGTCACAACGTAAAATCTGACCTAAATTATGTTTGCATTCACACAATTAAATGATAAGATTACAATCTGTTAAAATATGAAACCTGCTATTAAAGCTCAATGTTACATTGCTGGATTATAGAAGTTGTTAAAAAATAGCACTTCAAAATATCAATCTTGCTAACTGAAGAACAAATATGAAAATCGTTTCTAGATCAGATTCATATAGGCGCTGACAAGCAAAGAACTCTATGTTTTGACAGTTTTGACACCTGTTAGCAATGTTTTCTATGATTCCATTCCAAAGTAAAGCAGCGGCAAAAGATAGTAGCAAAAAGCTAGTTCTTCATAACTGTTGCACACAGGGAACAGTAGGCCTAATTTAGTCTCTGATCAAGAAATAAAACGTGAAGAATACACTCTATCAAAATGTGCAAGTCGCTATGTATATTGTACAGTTCACAGGCACAGATTAAACATATTTCCAAAAAGCCTTCTTAAAAGCAAGTTCTGCATAACTGTGAGACACAGCAAAAATCAGGTGAAAACTATCTTTAGAATAGCAAAGAGAAACATACCTTTTGTACTCTGTTAAATGTTTTGGGCGTTATTCGTGTTCTGCATATTATTAACTGTTTGGTTTATATAGCTAGCGCATGAAGGAAACAATAACTGCAAAAAATCCAAACACTTCTTCCCTAGGATTTACTTTGTGCCAAACGGTTCTAAGATAAGAGAGGTTTACAGTGTTTTGTACATAGTTAGGATGCAAGATTAAGGGAAAATAGTGTACTCTGGGCCAGATAACTCCGGGCCATAGTCAGGGTTGGACAAGGTTGTAGGAATAAGTGCACCAAACATATAAACGAAGCAGTTACATTTGGAAATTGCTGCCCACAAAAAATGTAACAACATTGACACACCTGCATGGCACTTCATCACAATATTAGCGCCTTACCAAACTTTATACACTATTAACAAAACGTAGTGTGGCCTAACAGTCAGAGCCAGGGGGAAAAAACTCTAGAAGCCATTTCAGGCTAGCCGGGAGAAAGAACCAGTTCATTGCTGCACTTTTCCAAAGGCAGTTAGCACAAGAAGTACGGTATTGTGCAATTATGCATATAAAGCTAATAGCCTTGTGGACAACCTCATAAATTATGTATTTATGATAACCACACACGGCAGCCAAAAAATGATGCCCGGTTAGCTTAGGTACACTAAACACAACACCAAAACTACCTTGGCCTCCAGTTAAAAGCTGTTAGCTAAAGTTTTTATTTCACTGGCCAAAACCACAAAAGCTTCAGCAAAGATAGATGTTGATAACTGCAAGATAATCACAAAAAAGTCATTCTAACATGTTATTTCCAGTGCACTTACACTAACTCTAGATAATTTTTCACCAATGTTTGTAGATATCCAAATCATGCATTATTTTGAAATACTATACAACTTCTGCTAACAGCTTTCGTAAAAGTGTAGCAAGGAACTGGTGCATTCTCTGGCTTAGCCTGTGATACCTGATATTGTTTTTTTCCCTGGTGAAGACTGTTAGGCCATACTAAATTTTAAGCAGTCAGTGGGACGATTTAACATTTTATGAGGCAAAACATGTACTTTTGGCAAAGAAGCTCAAAGGGTGACTAGTTGAAACCTGGCCTGCACACCCAAGTGTACATGCTGGATGTCTTTATTTCATAATAATTAACTATTCTACATGTAAACTTTGAATTAAATATCTCAAATAATCAAATTCATTGACAAAAACAACATTTTCCCTATCCCAGGCCCTGTATAATACACCGTATTTTCAGGATTTGGCCAGGCCAAAACCTAAAAACCAATGTATATCCCCAAGTGTACATACTGTATGTCTTTGTTTCATAATTATTAACTATTCTACATGTAAACTTTGGATTAAATATCTCAAATAATCAATTTCATTGACAAAAACAGCATTTTCCCTATCCCAGGCCCTGTATAATACACCGTATTTTCAGGATTTGGCCAGGCAAAAACCTAAAAACCTATGTATATCCCCAAGTGTACATGCTGGATGTCTTTGTTTCATAATTATTAACTATTCTACATGTAAACTTTGGATTAAATATCTCAAATAATCAATTTCATTGACAAAAACAGCATTTTCCCTATCCCAGGCCCTGTATAATACACCGTATTTTCAGGATTTGGCCAGGCAAAAACCTAAAAACCTATGTATATCCCCAAGTGTACATGCTGGATGTCTTTGTTTCATAATTATTAACTATTCTACATGTAAACTTTGGATTAAATATCTCAAATAATCAATTTCATTGACAAAAACAGCATTTTCCCTATCCCAGGCCCTGTATAATACACCGTATTTTCAGGATTTGGCCAGGCAAAAACCTAAAAACCTATGTATATCCCCAAGTGTACATGCTGGATGTCTTTGTTTCATAATTATTAACTATTCTACATGTAAACTTTGGATTAAATATCTCAAATAATCAATTTCATTGACAAAAACAACATTTTCCCCATCCCAGGCCCTGTATAATACACCGTATTTTCAGGATTTGGCCAGGCAAAAACCTAAAAACCTATGTATATCCCCAAGTGTACATGCTGGATGTCTTTGTTTCATAATTATTAACTATTCTACATGTAAACTTTGGATTAAATATCTCAAATAATCAATTTCATTGACAAAAACAGCATTTTCCCTATCCCAGGCCCTGTATAATACACCGTATTTTCAGGATTTGGCCAGGCAAAAACCTAAAAACCTATGTATATCCCCAAGTGTACATGCTGGATGTCTTTGTTTCATAATTATTAACTATTCTACAGGTAAACTTTGGATTAAATATCTCAAATAATCAATTTCATTGACAAAAACAACATTTTCCCCATCCCAGGCCCTGTATAATACACCGTATTTTCAGGATTTGGCCAGGCAAAAACCTAAAAACCTATGTATATCCCCAAGTGTACATGCTGGATGTCTTTGTTTCATAATAATTAACTATTCTACATGTAAACTTTGAATTAAATATCTCAAATAATCAAATTGATTGACAAAAACAACATTTTCCCCATCCCAGGCCCTGTATAATACACCGTATTTGCAAAAACCTTAAAACCTGTGTATATCCTCAAGAGACTATACTAATAAACTTTGTTTTGATACTATGTAATTATAATTCCTGGTTTATTAATGTCCCTTATCATACACTACTAAATAGCATTAAATTTCAATAACCATTCAGTTTCTGTTCTTGTACTAGAAGAGTATAATACATGAGTCACTTACCTCATAATATGTGTAACTATCCAAAACACTAATATCCTAGATTCCAAAGCACTAATATCCTAGATATCACTTTTAAAATCATAAACTTTCCTCAATTTATTTTCACCAGTGAATCTTCAATAATATTAACATTAATACCAATACCATATAAAAGACCATCTGATAACACATGATTTTCACTGAGATGGGCTGCCTCTTTTATACCCTTAAGTCCCACCCCACTTAAATTTCATTGGATAATAGTGCTGAATAGCAATCAGTACCACAGCTTACAAGTAGCCAATCAGAACCAGTGTCTTTTCAGTTCATTATGCAAGATGGTATGTTTGACTTTCTCCATGCAAAGTATCTTTGTAGTCCATGTCTGTTTGTTTATGATAAAACAATGAAGCAATCAAGAAATCAGAAAAAGGGAAAAGCTCTCCTCATGTCACTTATAGAGCTTCTCACACCCATTGTCTCCAATCACCAAAGTCAAATAAATAATCATTGGCTTTTACTCTGTTTGAGGAAGGGGATTATAAATCCCAGTAATCTGCACCCACTCTTGTCTCCAATAAGCTGAAACAAGTCTGGGAAAACAAAGTATGTGTCATTTGAGGGGGATGGGGGGGAGGGGTAATGTTATGTCTTGAGGGTTGATTATGGGTTACAGAGAAATTATTAGATGTATTAACAGTGCATATACACTTATTCCATACACCAGGCACATGAAGAACTATTTCAGGGGTTTAATTGAAGGACCAGGGAGAATCTTAGGTTTTTGCCCCTCAGTATTCAGGCCTTTTTTTCAGCATTGGCACCCTTGGAGCATTGAAAAATGTCAAATCCATGACTTTTTGGGACTGCATGTGTGTAAGATTTATTGAAACCAGTTAGCATTCACCACTGGAATGCATATTTGGTGACCACTCAGTGATATATAGCCTTTCTCAGGCTTTGACCTGTCCAGCCGGACAATATTTGCTGTGCACTGTACAGGACAGGGGTCTGGAAATGATGTTATTCTGCCCTGGGGGCCATTATATCACATGCATGTATAAAGTACACATGCAGGGCAGTTAGTAGGGACATGGGGAACAAGTCTGAGTGCTTCAATTGAAGGTCCAGGGGGGATCTTAGGTTTTCCTCCCACAGGATTCAGGCCTTTTTTCAGCATGGGCACCCTTGGAGCATTGAAAAATGTCAAATCCATGATTTTTTGGGTCTGCATGTGTGTAAGATTTATTGAAACCAGTTAGCATTCAACACTGGAATGCATATTTGGTGACCACTCAGTGATATATAGCCTTTCTCAGGCTTTGACCTGTCCAGCCGGACAATATTTGCTGTGCACTGTACAGGACAGGGGTCTGGAAATGATGTTATTCTGCCCTGGGGGCCATTATATCACATGCATGTATAAAGTACACATGCAGGGCAGTTAGTAGGGACATGGGGAACAAGTCTGAGTGCTTCAATTGAAGGTCCAGGGGGGATCTTAGGTTTTCGCCCCCCAGTATTCAGGCCTTTTTTCAGCATGGGCCCCCTTGGAGCATTGAAAAATGTCAAATCCATGGTTTTTTGGGACTGCATGTGTGTAAGATTTATTGAAACCAGTTAGCATTCACCACTGGAATGCATATTTGGTGACCACTCAGTGATATATAGCCTTTCTCAGGCTTTGACCTGTCCAGCCGGACAATATTTGCTGTGCACTGTACAGGACAGGGGTCTGGAAATGATGTTATTCTGCCCTGGGGGCCATTATATCACATGCATGTATAAAGTACACATGCAGGGCAGTTAGTAGGGACATGGAGAACAAGTCTGAGTGCTTCAATTGAAGGTCCAGGGGGGATCTTAGGTTTTCGCCCCCCAGTATTCAGGCCTTTTTTCAGCATGGGCACCCTTGGAGCATTGAAAAATGTCAAATCCATGATTTTTTGGGACTGCATGTGTGTAAGATTTATTGAAACCAGTTAGCATTCACCACTGGAATGCATATTTGGTGACCACTCAGTGATATATAGCCTTTCTCAGGTTTTGACCTGTCCAGCCGGACAATATTTGCTGTGCACTGTACAGGACAGGGGTCTGGAAATGATGTTATTCTGCCCTGGGAGCCATTATATCACATGCATGTATAAAGTACACATGCAGGGCAGTTAGTAGGGACATGGGGAACAAGTCTGAGTGCTTCAATTGAAGGTCCAGGGGGGATCTTAGGTTTTCGCCCCCCAGTATTCAGGCCTTTTTTCAGCATGGGCCCCCTTGGAGCATTGAAAAATGTCAAATCCATGGTTTTTTGGGACTGCATGTGTGTAAGATTTATTGAAACCAGTTAGCATTCACCACTGGAATGCATATTTGGTGACCACTCAGTGATATATAGCCTTTCTCAGGCTTTGACCTGTCCAGCCGGACAATATTTGCTGTGCACTGTACAGGACAGGGGTCTGGAAATGATGTTATTCTGCCCTGGGGGCCATTATATCACATGCATGTATAAAGTACACATGCAGGGCAGTTAGTAGGGACATGGGGAACAAGTCTGAGTGCTTCAATTGAAGGTCCAGGGGGGGATCTTAGGTTTTCCCCCCACAGGATTCAGGCCTTTTTTCAGCATGGGCACCCTTGGAGCATTGAAAAATGTCAAATCCATGGTTTTTTGGGTCTGTATGTGTGTAAGATTTATTGAAACCAGTTAGCATTCACCACTGGAATGCATATTTGGTGACCACTCAGTGATATATAGCCTTTCTCAGGCTTTGACCTGTCCGGCCGGACAATATTTGCTGTGCACTGTACAGGACAGGGGTCTGGAAATGATGTTATTCTGCCCTGGGGGCCATTATATCACATGCATGTATAAAGTACACATGCAGGGCAGTTAGTAGGGACATGGAGAACAAGTCTGAGTGCTTCAATTGAAGGTCCAGGGGGGATCTTAGGTTTTCGCCCCCCAGTATTCAGGCCTTTTTTCAGCATGGGCACCCTTGGAGCATTGAAAAATGTCAAATCCATGATTTTTTGGGACTGCATGTGTGTAAGATTTATTGAAACCAGTTAGCATTCACCACTGGAATGCATATTTGGTGACCACTCAGTGATATATAGCCTTTCTCAGGTTTTGACCTGTCCAGCCGGACAATATTTGCTGTGCACTGTACAGGACAGGGGTCTGGAAATGATGTTATTCTGCCCTGGGAGCCATTATATCACATGCATGTATAAAGTACACATGCAGGGCAGTTAGTAGGGACATGGGGAACAAGTCTGAGTGCTTCAATTGAAGGTCCAGGGGGGATCTTAGGTTTTCGCCCCCCAGTATTCAGGCCTTTTTTCAGCATGGGCCCCCTTGGAGCATTGAAAAATGTCAAATCCATGGTTTTTTGGGACTGCATGTGTGTAAGATTTATTGAAACCAGTTAGCATTCACCACTGGAATGCATATTTGGTGACCACTCAGTGATATATAGCCTTTCTCAGGCTTTGACCTGTCCAGCCGGACAATATTTGCTGTGCACTGTACAGGACAGGGGTCTGGAAATGATGTTATTCTGCCCTGGGGGCCATTATATCACATGCATGTATAAAGTACACATGCAGGGCAGTTAGTAGGGACATGGGGAACAAGTCTGAGTGCTTCAATTGAAGGTCCAGGGGGGGATCTTAGGTTTTCCCCCCACAGGATTCAGGCCTTTTTTCAGCATGGGCACCCTTGGAGCATTGAAAAATGTCAAATCCATGATTTTTTGGGTCTGTATGTGTGTAAGATTTATTGAAACCAGTTAGCATTCACCACTGGAATGCATATTTGGTGACCACTCAGTGATATATAGCCTTTCTCAGGCTTTGACCTGTCCAGCCGGACAATATTTGCTGTGCACTGTACAGTACAGGGGTCTGGAAATGATGTTATTCTGCCCTGGGGGCCATTATATCACATGCATGTATAAAGTACGCATGCAGGGCAGTTAGTAGGCACATGGGGAAGAAGTTGGAGTGCTTCATTTGAAGGTCCAGGGGGAATCTTAGGTTTTCCCCCCACAGGATTCAGGCCTTTTTTTCAACATGGGCACCCTTGGTGCATTGAAAAATGTCAAATCCATGATTTTTTGGGTCTGCATGTGTGCAAGATTTATTGAAACCAGTTAGCATTCACCACTGGAATGCATATTTGGTGACCACTCAGTGATATATAGCCTTTCTCAGGTTTTGACCTGTCCAGCCGGACAATATTTGCTGTGCACTGTACAGGACAGGGGTCTGGAAATGATGTTATTCTGCCCTGGGGGCCATTATATCACATGCATGCATAAAGTACACACATGCATAAAGTACACATGCAGGGCAGTTAGTAGGCACATGGGGAGCAAGTCTGAGTGCTTCAATTGAAGGTCCAGGGGGAATCTTAGGTTTTCGCCCCACAGGATTTACGCCTTTTTTGAGCATTGACAAGGCTCAAATTTGTGTTATATTGTGATTAGATGGTATCTGCATGATCGGCTCATCGAGAGCTAATATTTACATGAATAAGATGTTGCAATTTGTGTTGGAAAGGTGGTGTAAAAGTTGGTCGTGGGTTCGAATCCTGAAATGTTGTAAGTTCAGTTGGAACTCTCAGTGTAAAACATTGTGCTATCATCCCCACTACCCATCCAAATTTGCTTCATCTCTGAAATGTGTAGTAACAAATTCTAATATTTTCCGTTTTGGGTCCGCAATGGCGGATCCGGACTGGAATTTCGGATCCGACTTCGGACTCAACATCTACCCACCCGGGTCTTTCTAGCAGCACCGCAAGTAAAATCATACAGCCAATATAAAATAGTGGTGGTATTGTAATACTTGGCGATCTAGGGTTAGGTCATTGGGGTTAGCGAAATAAACACGACAAAAACTTTTTTGGGCACACGTTTCGCTTAATAACTCCGTCAACATTAGAGCTAGAGGAAAAACCAAGGTATCTGCGTGGTCATCTCCAGGGGCATTAAAAAAATGTGGCATCCTTTGTTTGGAAAGTTGGTGAAAAAATTGGTCCCGGGTTCAAACCCGGAAATTTCAAAAGTTCGGCATCCCGTATCGACATGACCGTTCGAGTCCAAGTTAAAACTTTTGCTGCAGTGCATTACTACAGCCCCCCCTCTCCGCAACGCAACTCGTTTCGTTAAAATCGGACCGTTGGTTAATATTTTATTAACGATATTCAATTTTTTCGGCTTTGGGTCCGCAATCGCGGATCCGGACGCGAATTTCGGATCCGACTTCGGACTCAACATCTACCCACCCGGGTCTTTCTAGCAACACCGCAAGTAAAATCATACAGCCAATATAACATAGTGGTGGTATGGTAATACTTGGCGATCTAGGGTTAGGTCATTGGGGTTAGCGAAATAAACACGACAAAAACTTTTTTGGGAACACGTTTCGCTTAATAACTCCGTCAATATTAGAGCTAGAGGAAAAACCAAGGTATCTGGGCGGTCATCTCCAGGGGCATTACCACGGGCATTAAAAAAATGTGGCATCCTTTGTTTGGAAAGTTGGTGAAAAAATTGGTCCCGGGTTCAAACCCGGAGTTTCAAAAGTTCGGCTTCCCGTATCGACATGACCGTTCGAGTCCAAGTTAAAACTTTTGCAGCAGTGCATTACTACAGCACCCCCTCTCCGCAACGCAACTCGTTTCGTTAAAATCGGACCGTTGGTTAATATTTTATTAACGATATTCAATTTTTTGGGCTTTGGGTCCGCAATCGCGGATCCGGACGCGAATTTCGGATCCGACTTCGGACTCAACATCTACCCACCCGGGTCTTTTGAGCAACACCTCACTCGCCCAGTTTTGCTCCGAAAAAAGGGACAATTTTTTTTGTAAATTGCACATTTTGGGAGATTCGCTGCATGTGTAATTGGTTCCCACTATATATGTGAGAGAGGGTGTTGAGAGAGGAGCTTGAGAGAACGTTCTCGAAAGTGATACGGAAGCGTCTGGGGACCCCTCCTAGAGTGTTTGAGTCAGCTTTGTGCCCGCCTGGCCTCACTGCTATGCCTCTGGTTGACTGATTCACTGCATGTGTAGTTGGTTGTGGCTATATATGGGGGAGTGGGTGTTGAGAGAACGTTCGGTGAAAGCGATACGGAAGCGTCTGGAGACCCCTCCTAGACTGTTTGAGACAGCTCTGTGGCCGCCTTGCCTCACTGCTATGCCTCTGGTTGACTGATTCGCTGCATGTGTAGTTGGTTGTGGCTATATATGGGGGAGTGGGTGTTGAGAGAACGTTCGGTGAAAGCGATACGGAAGTGTCTGGAGACCCCTCCTGGACTGTTTGAGATAGCTCTGTGGCCGCCTGGACTCACTGCTATGCCTCTGGTTGACTGATTCGCTGCATGTGTAGTTGGTTGTGGCTATATATGGGGGAGTGGGTGATGAGAGAACGTTCTCGAAAGTGATACGGAAGAGTCTGGAGACCCCTCCTAGACTGTTTGAGAGAGCTTTGTGCCCGCCTGGCCTCACTGCTATGCCTCTGGTTGACTGATTCGCTGCATGTGTAGTTGGTTGTGGCTATATATGGGGGAGTGGGTGTTGAGAGAACGTTTGGTGAAAGCGATACGGAAGTGTCTGGAGACCCCTCCTGGACTGTTTGAGACGGCTTTGTGGCCGCCTGGCCTCACTGCTTGGCCTCTGGTTGACTGATTCGCTGCATGTGTAGTTGGTTGTGGCTATATATGGGGGAGTGGGTGTTGAGAGAACGTTCGGCGGAAGCGCCTGGAGACCCCTCCTGGACTGTTTGAGACAGCTTTGTGGCCGCCTGGCCTCACTGCCCTGCCTCTGGTTGACTGATTCGCTGCATGTGTAGTTGGTTGTGGCTATATATGGGGGAGTGGGTGTTGAGAGAATGTTCGGCGGAAGCGATACGTAAGCGTCTGGAGACCCCTCCTGGACTGTTTGAGACAGCTCTGTGGCCGCCTTGCCTCACTGCCCTGCCTCAGGTTGACTGATTTGCTGCATGTGTAGTTGGTTGTGGCTATATATGGGGGAGTGGGTGTTGAGAGAACGTTTGGTGAAAGCGATACGGAAGTGTCTGGAGACCCCTCCTGGACTCTTTGAGATAGCTCTGTGGCCACCTGGCCTCACTGCTCTGCCTCTGGTTGACTGATTCGCTGCATGTGTAGTTGGTTGTGGCTATATATGGGGGAGTGGGTGTTGAGAGAACGTTCGGCGGAAGCGCCTGGAGACCCCTCCTGGACTGTTTGAGACAGCTTTGTGGCCGCCTGGCCTCACTGCCCTGCCTCTGGTTGACTGATTCGCTGCATGTGTAGTTGGTTGTGGCTATATATGGGGGAGTGGGTGTTGAGAGAACGTTCGGCGGAAGCGTCTGGAGACCCCTCCTGGACTGTTTGAGACAGCTTTGTGGCCGCCTTGCCTCACTGCTATGCCTCTGGTTGACTGATTCGCTGCATGTGTAGTTGGTTGTGGCTATATATGGGGGAGTGGGTGTTGAGAGAACGTTCGGCGGAAGCGCCTGGAGACCCCTCCTGGACTGTTTGAGACAGCTTTGTGGCCGCCTGGCCTCACTGCCCTGCCTCTGGTTGACTGATTCGCTGCATGTGTAGTTGGTTGTGGCTATATATGGGGGAGTGGGTGTTGAGAGAATGTTCGGCGGAAGCGATACGTAAGCGTCTGGAGACCCCTCCTGGACTGTTTGAGACAGCTCTGTGGCCGCCTTGCCTCACTGCCCTGCCTCAGGTTGACTGATTTGCTGCATGTGTAGTTGGTTGTGGCTATATATGGGGGAGTGGGTGTTGAGAGAACGTTCGGTGAAAGCGATACGGAAGTGTCTGGAGACCCCTCCTGGACTCTTTGAGATAGCTCTGTGGCCGCCTGGCCTCACTGCTCTGCCTCTGGTTGACTGATTCGCTGCATGTGTAGTTGGTTGTGGCTATATATGGGGGAGTGGGTGTTGAGAGAACGTTCGGCGGAAGCGCCTGGAGACCCCTCCTGGACTGTTTGAGACAGCTTTGTGGCCGCCTGGCCTCACTGCCCTGCCTCTGGTTGACTGATTCGCTGCATGTGTAGTTGGTTGTGGCTATATATGGGGGAGTGGGTGTTGAGAGAATGTTCGGCGGAAGCGATACGTAAGCGTCTGGAGACCCCTCCTGGACTGTTTGAGACAGCTCTGTGGCCGCCTTGCCTCACTGCCATGCCTCAGGTTGACTGATTTGCTGCATGTGTAGTTGGTTGTGGCTATATATGGGGGAGTGGGTGTTGAGAGAACGTTTGGTGAAAGCGATACGGAAGTGTCTGGAGACCCCTCCTGGACTGTTCGAGATAGCTCTGTGGCCGCCTGGACTCACTGCTATGCCTCTGGTTGACTGATTCGCTGCATGTGTAGTTGGTTGTGGCTATATATGGGGGAGTGGGTGTTGAGAGAACGTTCGGCGGAAGCGCCTGGAGACCCCTCCTGGACTGTTTGAGACAGCTTTGTGGCCGCCTGGCCTCACTGCCCTGCCTCTGGTTGACTGATTCGCTGCATGTGTAGTTGGTTGTGGCTATATATGGGGGAGTGGGTGTTGAGAGAACGTTTGGTGAAAGCGATACGGAAGTGTCTGGAGACCCCTCCTGGACTGTTTGAGATAGCTCTGTGGCCGCCTGGACTCACTGCTATGCCTCTGGTTGACTGATTTGCTGCATGTGTAGTTGGTTGTGGCTATATATGGGGGAGTGGGTGTTGAGAGAACGTTTGGTGAAAGCGATACGGAAGCGTCTGGAGACCCCTCCTGGACTGTTTGAGACAGCTCTGTGGCCGCCTGGACTCACTGCTATGCCTCTGGTTGACTGATTCGCTGCATGTGTAGTTGGTTGTGGCTATATATGGGGGAGTGGGTGTTGAGAGAACGTTCGGCGGAAGCGCCTGGAGACCCCTCCTGGACTGTTTGAGACAGCTTTGTGGCCGCCTGGCCTCACTGCCCTGCCTCTGGTTGACTGATTCGCTGCATGTGTAGTTGGTTGTGGCTATATATGGGGGAGTGGGTGTTGAGAGAATGTTCGGCGGAAGCGATACGTAAGCGTCTGGAGACCCCTCCTGGACTGTTTGAGACAGCTCTGTGGCCGCCTTGCCTCACTGCCATGCCTCAGGTTGACTGATTTGCTGCATGTGTAGTTGGTTGTGGCTATATATGGGGGAGTGGGTGTTGAGAGAACGTTTGGTGAAAGCGATACGGAAGTGTCTGGAGACCCCTCCTGGACTGTTCGAGATAGCTCTGTGGCCGCCTGGACTCACTGCTATGCCTCTGGTTGACTGATTCGCTGCATGTGTAGTTGGTTGTGGCTATATATGGGGGAGTGGGTGTTGAGAGAACGTTCGGCGGAAGCGCCTGGAGACCCCTCCTGGACTGTTTGAGACAGCTCTGTGGCCGCCTGGCCTCACTGCCCTGCCTCTGGTTGACTGATTCGCTGCATGTGTAGTTGGTTGTGGCTATATATGGGGGAGTGGGTGTTGAGAGAACGTTTGGTGAAAGCGATACGGAAGCGTCTGGAGACCCCTCCTGGACTGTTTGAGACAGCTCTGTGGCCGCCTGGACTCACTGCTATGCCTCTGGTTGACTGATTCGCTGCATGTGTAGTTGGTTGTGGCTATATATGGGGGAGTGGGTGTTGAGAGAACGTTCGGCGGAAGCGCCTGGAGACCCCTCCTGGACTGTTTGAGACAGCTTTGTGGCCGCCTGGCCTCACTGCCCTGCCTCTGGTTGACTGATTCGCTGCATGTGTAGTTGGTTGTGGCTATATATGGGGGAGTGGGTGTTGAGAGAATGTTCGGCGGAAGCGATACGTAAGCGTCTGGAGACCCCTCCTGGACTGTTTGAGACAGCTCTGTGGCCGCCTTGCCTCACTGCCATGCCTCAGGTTGACTGATTTGCTGCATGTGTAGTTGGTTGTGGCTATATATGGGGGAGTGGGTGTTGAGAGAACGTTTGGTGAAAGCGATACGGAAGCGTCTGGAGACCCCTCCTGGACTGTTTGAGATAGCTCTGTGGCCGCCTGGCCTCACTGCTCTGCCTCTGGTTGACTGATTCGCTGCATGTGTAGTTGGTTGTGGCTATATATGGGGGAGTGGGTGTTGAGAGAACGTTCGGCGGAAGCGCCTGGAGACCCCTCCTGGACTGTTTGAGACAGCTTTGTGGCCGCCTGGCCTCACTGCCCTGCCTCTGGTTGACTGATTCGCTGCATGTGTAGTTGGTTGTGGCTATATATGGGGGAGTGGGTGTTGAGAGAACGTTTGGTGAAAGCGATACGGAAGTGTCTGGAGACCCCTCCTGGACTGTTTGAGATAGCTCTGTGGCCGCCTGGACTCACTGCTATGCCTCTGGTTGACTGATTTGCTGCATGTGTAGTTGGTTGTGGCTATATATGGGGGAGTGGGTGTTGAGAGAACGTTTGGTGAAAGCGATACGGAAGCGTCTGGAGACCCCTCCTGGACTGTTTGAGACAGCTCTGTGGCCGCCTGGACTCACTGCTATGCCTCTGGTTGACTGATTCGCTGCATGTGTAGTTGGTTGTGGCTATATATGGGGGAGTGGGTGTTGAGAGAACGTTCGGCGGAAGCGCCTGGAGACCCCTCCTGGACTGTTTGAGACAGCTTTGTGGCCGCCTGGCCTCACTGCCCTGCCTCTGGTTGACTGATTCGCTGCATGTGTAGTTGGTTGTGGCTATATATGGGGGAGTGGGTGTTGAGAGAATGTTCGGCGGAAGCGATACGTAAGCGTCTGGAGACCCCTCCTGGACTGTTTGAGACAGCTCTGTGGCCGCCTTGCCTCACTGCCATGCCTCAGGTTGACTGATTTGCTGCATGTGTAGTTGGTTGTGGCTATATATGGGGGAGTGGGTGTTGAGAGAACGTTTGGTGAAAGCGATACGGAAGCGTCTGGAGACCCCTCCTGGACTGTTTGAGATAGCTCTGTGGCCGCCTGGCCTCACTGCTCTGCCTCTGGTTGACTGATTCGCTGCATGTGTAGTTGGTTGTGGCTATATATGGGGGAGTGGGTGTTGAGAGAACGTTCGGCGGAAGCGCCTGGAGACCCCTCCTGGACTGTTTGAGACAGCTTTGTGGCCGCCTGGCCTCACTGCCCTGCCTCTGGTTGACTGATTCGCTGCATGTGTAGTTGGTTGTGGCTATATATGGGTGAGTGGGTGTTGAGAGAATGTTCGGCGGAAGCGATACGGAAGTGTCTGGAGACCCCTCCTGGACTGTTTGAGATAGCTCTGTGGCCGCCTGGACTCACTGCTATGCCTCTGGTTGACTGATTCGCTGCATGTTTAATTGGTTACCGCTATATACCGGAGAGAGGGGGTTCAGAGAACGTTCGGCGGAAGTGATACGGAAGCGTCTGGAGACCCCTCCTGGACTGTCTTCGGGGAGGCTAAGTGTCTCTTTTTCGCGGGTGAGTGCGTCTTATTTAACTGTCCCAGTCCCCATTTTTTGAAAATTTCTTGAACATTTTTTTCAGAGTTTCGTGCCCACACCACACACTGAGTGGTGTGGTCTTTTTATTTGTCCCGGTCACCTATTGAGTCTTAGTGCATGCACTGCTTGGAGTGTCATTCTCCAGTGGTGTGTGCTTTTATTTATTTGTCCCGGTCTCCAAATGTACTAACTATATATTGACTCTTAATGCATGCACTGCTTGGAGTGTCATTCTCCAGTGGTGTGTGGTTTTATTTATTTGTCCCAATCGTGGATCCGGACGCGAATCCAGGATCCGACTTCGGACTCAACATCTACCCCCCCGGTCTTTCCAGCAACACCGCAAGTAAAATCATACAGCCAATATAACATAGTGGTGGTATTGTAATACTTGGCGATCTAGGGTTAGGTCATTGGGGTTAGCGAAATAAACACGACAAAAACTTTTTTGGGCACACGTTTCGCTTAATAACTCCGTCAATATTAGAGCTAGAGGAAAAACCGAGGTATCTGCGTGGTCATCTCCAGGGGCATTACCACAGGCATTAAAAAAATGTGGCATCCTTTGTTTGGAAAGTTGGTGAAAAAATTGGTCCCGGGTTCAAACCCGGAGTTTCAAAAGTTTGGCTTCCCGTATCGACATGACCGTTCGAGTCCAAGTTAAAACTTTTGCTGCAGTGCATTACTACAGCACCCCCTCTCCGTAACGCAACTCGTTTCGTTAAAATCGGACCGTTGGTTAATATTTTATTTACGATATTCAATTTTTTCAGCTTTGGGTCCGCAATGGCGGATCCGGACTGGAAATTCGGATCCGACTTCGGACTCAACATCTACCCACCCGGGTCTTTCTAGCAACACCACAAGGAAAATCATACAGCCAATATAACATGGTGGTGGTATGGTAATACTTGGCGATCTAGGGTTAGGTCATTGGGGTTAGCGAAATAAACACGACAAAAACTTTTTTGGGCACACGTTTCGCTTAATAACTCCGTCAATATTAGAGCTAGAGGAAAAACCAAGGTATCTGCGTGGTCATCTCCAGGGGCATTACCACGGGCATTAAAAAAATGTGGCATCCTTTGTTTGGAAAGTTGGTGAAAAAATTGGTCCCGGGTTCAAACCCGGAGTTTCAAAAGTTCGGCTTCCCGTATCGACATGACCGTTCGAGTCCAAGTTAAAACTTTTGCAGCAGTGCATTACTACAGCACCCCCTCTCCGCAACGCAACTCGTTTCGTTAAAATCGGACCGTTGGTTAATATTTTATTAACGATATTCAATTTTTTCCGTTTTGGGTCTGCAATCGCGGATCCGGACTCGAATTTCGGATCCGAATCCGGACTCAACATCTACCAACCCGGTTATTTCCAGCAACACAGCAAGTAAAATCATACAGTGGTGGTGG
>CAXHLB010000192.1:225000-250000 GCA_964017235.1 Sabellastarte sp. h YS-2021
TAAGGAAAAGGGGTGGCAATGTGCCCAAATTCGGCCCAGCCAAGCCCTGTTTGGGTCAAATGTAGGTCAGGGACATATGAAATCATCCCCCAAATTTGGTGAAGATGGTGCGCTCGTGAGGGAAACCGCGGCTGTTTTGCGTCCAGTCCCTTTCTCATATCAAGCATTTACTTAGCATTGGCTATATACTGAGATGGGCAGTAGGGGTGGGTCGACGGAAACGGCCCCGATCACCGTTTCCGCCTGTCCGATTTTCACGGGACTGGTGGCAACGGAAAGGTCTTTGCCTGTCCTATATTTTGGTGTCTGTCTTGTATCTATGGGCCACCTGAATGCCTGGTAAAACCGTTGACAATATGACGACTTTTTGACCACTGAACACCACAGTATATTCACTGTATATAAGCTGTGGTATACTATGTAAGGAAAAGGGGTGGCAATGTGCACAAATTCGGCCCAGCCAAGCCCTGTTTTGGTCAAATGTGGGTCAGGGACATATAAAATCATCCCCCAAATTTGGTGAAGATGGTGCGCTCGTAAAGGAAACCGCGGCAGTTTTGCGTCCAGCCCATGTCAGAGTCCTTCCACACTGTATATTCACTGTATATAAGCTGTGGCATGCTATCTAAGGAAAAGGGGTGGCAATGTGCACAAATTCGGCCCAGCCAAGCCCTGTTTGGGTCAAATGTGGGTCAGGCACATATGAAATCATCCCCCAAATTTGGTGAAGATGGTGCGCTCGTAAAGGAAACCGCGGCTGTTTTGCCTCCAGCCCATTTCTCATATCAAGCATTTACTTAGCATTGGCTATATACTGAGATGGGCAGTAGGGGTGGGTCAACGGAAACGGCCCCGATCACCGTTTCCGCTTGTCCGATTTTGACGGGACTGGCGCCATCGGAGAGGTCTTTGCTTGTCCTGTATTTTGGTGTCTGTCTTGTATCTAAGGGCCACCTGAATGCCTTTTAAAACCGTTGACAATATGACGATTTTTTGACCACTGAACACCACAGTATATTCACTGTATATAAGCTGTGGCGTGCTATCTAAGGAAAAGGGGTGGCAATGTGCCCAAATTCGGCCCAGCCAAGCCCTGTTTGGGTTAAATGTAGGTCAGGGACATATGAAATCATCCCCCAAATTTGGTGAAGATGGTGCGCTCGTAAAGGAAACCGCGGCTGTTTTGCGTCCAGCCCATTTCTCATATCAAGCATTTACTTAGCATTGGCTATATACTGAGATGGGCAGTAGGGGGGGGGGGGGGGGGGTCAACGGAACCGGCCCCGATCACCGTTTCCGCTTGTCCGATTTTCACGGGACTGGCGGCAACGGAAAGGTCTTTGCTTGTCCTGTATTTTGGTGTCTGTCTTGTATCTATGGGCCACCTGAATGCCTGGTAAAACCGTTGACAATATGACGAGTTTTTGCCCAATTAACAGCACAGTACATTCACTGTATATAAGCTGTGGCGTGCTATCTAAGGAAAAGGGGTGGCAATGTGCCCAAATTCGGCCCAGCCAAGCCCTGTTTGGGTCAAATGTAGGTCAGGGACATATGAAATCATCCCCCAAATTTGGTGAAGACGGTGCGCTCGTAAGGGAAACCCGCGGCTGTTTTGTGTCCAGCCCATTTCTCATATCAAGCATTTACTTAGCATTGGCTATATACTGAGATGGGCAGTAGGGGTGGGTCCACGGAAACGGTCCCGATCACCGTTTCCGCTTGTCCGATTTTCACGGGACTGGTGGTAACGGAAAGGTCTGTGCTAGATTTTTTGAAGGTTGAGAATAGTTCAAAAGAACATTTTTACAAGACGAGAATACAGATCATGCAGCCCAATTGTAGGGAGTAACAAAATGTGGTAGCAAGGAAATAGATTCAATCATCACAAGTCATTTTATTTTAAACATAATGCAGATTAATGGTTCAACTGCTCAAGTTCACGTATAGTCTACTCAGCACCCGCTTTGCATCCCTTCCTAAACAGTTTGTATTCCTGGCGTACTTTTTCCATTGTCCGCACTTTACCATTCTTTTCAACGATGGAATACAGTCCATTGCTACATAGTATCTTGCAAACCTCGTTCACTTTTGGCAGGAGGTTGGACTTGAACAACTCTGTGTAGTAGGGAGTAAGCACTGCTATAAGCTGGCGTGCATCCTCTGGGTCCCAGCGGCGACGAATCCCTTGTTGCATTTTTATCAGATCAGATGGGTTGGTGTCAGCAAGCTTTGAAGATGCGATTGATACTTGTGCTGCCACACCTGCCATGGAGTCAGTTTCTGAGATGCCAGCGATGCCCACTTCTACGTCTGCAGAGGACACAAGTTTGTCGTTGTTGTTTGACGGTTGGTCATTTCCGGACACCGTGGCAGATGGGACATGGGCATTGACTGTAGCTTGGTCACCTGACACATGCATCGCAGAGGTATAGGAGTGGTCATCTGCACGAAACAGGAGGGGATCAGCCTCATCCTCTGACGAAAATACTGGTTCTAGAGGAAGTAGATTTGCAGAGCCAGTACAAACATCCTCATCATGGCTATCAGGTGATGCTGTTGGTGCTGTGCTCATTGGCTGAGATTTTCCCACGGTCTCAGCTGGGGTAGCCTGAGTCTGTAAAAGCAAACAACTCAATCACTAATCAATGCAATCAAAAGTTATTCCACCTGGAAGATTGCGCTTTTAGTCCATTACTAAAGATCACCAGCCCACATATAAATATATAACGTTTCTTTATATTACCATTACTTGGCTCACACTGACTCAAATGTCAGACCCAAAATCTGTGTTAACCCCATTCTGTCCATTACCATTACATTGACCGACTAACTTGAAACTCTAACCCTGAAGTAGGAAAAAATACTTACATGAGTTATCTCCTGGATCTTGGCGGAGACCCTTAGGGATGAACGCATGTTTTTCTTGATGTTGTAGTGGCGCTGCTGGGTCTGGCTTGTATGGGAGAAGTGATGCGCCATATCCTGTGCCATCGTCACAGACGTCTCAAAGGCATCGTCAAGCTGAAAAGATTTAAGACTTGCATATAATTTCTTGATCCCTTGTTCCTTGTAACAACAAAGATACAGTGCTATAGCATGTGTATTTGTACATTATCCCTTTTGCCAAAATGCTCCAAAGACTACATTCATAAGAAATTTTTTAGTACTAAATCTCAGCTTCTGTTCTAATTTTCAGTGCAACAAAGTGGCGGTTTACTGACTATTTCCTTTGATTTAACCTGCTACTGCATGCGCACCATTTTGAGAATCAAGTCGAAATTTTGTATACAGTTTTGTTACTTATTGCTTTCATATTACATTGTTCTAGTGCTGTTGATTTGCACATCATCCATGGAAATGTCAAACCCCTGCAGTACAGAAATGTGTCCTTACCAGGTTGACAAGGCTCTTTCGTATGGTAGTGGCTGTGACATTGCTCACTCCAAGCGTCTCTGACGTGTAGGCCTTCAGTTTACGGAGACTGGTACTCCGGGGCAGCATATGACCATTGTCATCCACAAAGATGTTAGGCACTCTCTCCTCTGCAGGTAACTGGTCAGTCAGCATGGGCCTCACAATATCCACCCAAGTGGCCAGCGACTCGTAGAGATCTAGCGGCAATACCAGGTAGCAAGGACCGTGTGATGCATACGTCTTATGGTTTCGCACTTGCAGCACCCACTTGCCTGGCTCCTCTTGGGTGGCATTTCTGAACTCGGTTACAGTCGCATTGAGGACCGCACCTGAGCGATTGCCGTTGGTGAGTAGCAGCCACAAAATCAGGTCAGTAGCTATGGTTGAGGCACTGACATACTGTGTTATCACCTGTGCATCCCCAGATGTTGCTGCCTCGCTCAGTAGCTTCAATGCTCTTGTATGGCCTGGTGACGAGAAGAACATGCGAAGATCTTCCGCACTCAATAGCTGCTGGGCCTGTTCCTGGTACAGGTCTTGTCGACGGACCTTTGTGTCAACCTTTAGTGATGTGAGCCACCTGGAAATTCTCTGTATTGCGGTGTCACACCTGTCTGATGCTACAAAGTCTTCAGAAAATTTACAGAATTCCAGGAAGAGCTTCAGGCTGTATAGGTAGCTCTTGAGTGTACCCACCCGCCAAGCAGGCTTCCCGGTGATCTCTGGTTCCTTCCAGTGTCTATGAAGGAAACCGCCCTTTTCCATGAGGGGGCCAACATCCTCAAACATGGCCAACCCCTTCTCCTGGATAACCTGCCTGACCTGCCGAACATGCTGCAGAGCTGTGTTCTCAGTCTTTGCCCCGCCATCGAGCCCCTCAAGGTATCCCTGGAAGCTGTCCATCATGTCCTGGCTCTGGTCCTCATTTTCAGACGAGCTCGGCTCTGGTGACTCTGAAGCTGTTTGGCTGAACCCATGCCGGGCAAGCTGTATTATGTGCCTGTAGAGGTTTTCTTTGCACTTAATTTTGTGATAGCCCCTCACATGGGCCGTGTACTCTGACACCTCACGGTCACACAACAAGCACTTGCCCTTGCGTTTCACAACCTTTCTGGCATCCCTGACATTGTGCACCAGTCTCAAATGTCTCTGAAGGCTGTTTGTCTCAACTGGGCATCTTGGAAAGGGGCACTTGAGCACAGTCGCGAGCCTTGCGGTGGTTGTACTCTTTGGCTGGGATGTACTCTGTTCAGGTGTCTGCTGCTCAGCTGAATCATTCTGTGTGGGCACAGGGGACTCTGTCCGTGTGAGAAAGGGGGACTCTGTCCTCTCCATACTGTAACAAAAAGTTATAAACCTATCTAGACACAGTGACATTCTATTGCAAGGCTTTTGGGATGTTACATTAACATGAGACTGCTACATAGATAACCATGATAACAGCTGTGAAACTTTAGGAAAAGGGTATTTCTGGTTCGTCTGTGCTCATGTGAGTCCCATGTCAAAATATTTTTGTTGGGTTTTGCAGTTAGCAAGATTGATATTTTTAAAGGCTATTTTATAAACCACATTAATGATCAAACAATGTGACACAAAACTTTCACAGCAACCTCCATATTTTAATGCTTTAGTAACGTATATGAATGTAAACATAATTTTAGGCTTTCGCAAGCATTTTTGGTAGATTTTCCAGTTATGCACAGTAGCTTGGTGAACATTGATAGCAACTTTCAATGTCATTGAATGGTGTCTTTTTACTTTGTCTTCATTAATCTTAGCCTATGTAAGAAACTGCACAAGTTTAAAAAGCGGTTAGCCAAATCTTTATTTCACTGGCCCAAGTCAAAGTTGTTAGCACAAAAGCCTAAAAAATGATAGATTTTGATAATTGTCAGGTAATCAAGAAAAATTTTTGGTACAGTCCTCTAGAGATATAAGAGAGGTATAGATATTAACACAGAAACATATTATCAATGTTCACCCAGCTGTGGGGCATAATTTAAAAAGCTGTCTAAACCCATGCTAACAATAAGGTTTTGATAACTCTGTCACAACGTAAAATCTGACCTAAATTATGTTTGCATTCACACAATTAAATGATAAGATTACAATCTGTTAAAATATGAAACCTGCTATTAAAGCTCAATGTTACATTGCTGGATTATAGAAGTTGTTAAAAAATAGCACTTCAAAATATCAATCTTGCTAACTGAAGAACAAATATGAAAATCGTTTCTAGATCAGATTCATATAGGCGCTGACAAGCAAAGAACTCTATGTTTTGACAGTTTTGACACCTGTTAGCAATGTTTTCTATGATTCCATTCCAAAGTAAAGCAGCGGCAAAAGATAGTAGCAAAAAGCTAGTTCTTCATAACTGTTGCACACAGGGAACAGTAGGCCTAATTTAGTCTCTGATCAAGAAATAAAACGTGAAGAATACACTCTATCAAAATGTGCAAGTCGCTATGTATATTGTACAGTTCACAGGCACAGATTAAACATATTTCCAAAAAGCCTTCTTAAAAGCAAGTTCTGCATAACTGTGAGACACAGCAAAAATCAGGTGAAAACTATCTTTAGAATAGCAAAGAGAAACATACCTTTTGTACTCTGTTAAATGTTTTGGGCGTTATTCGTGTTCTGCATATTATTAACTGTTTGGTTTATATAGCTAGCGCATGAAGGAAACAATAACTGCAAAAAATCCAAACACTTCTTCCCTAGGATTTACTTTGTGCCAAACGGTTCTAAGATAAGAGAGGTTTACAGTGTTTTGTACATAGTTAGGATGCAAGATTAAGGGAAAATAGTGTACTCTGGGCCAGATAACTCCGGGCCATAGTCAGGGTTGGACAAGGTTGTAGGAATAAGTGCACCAAACATATAAACGAAGCAGTTACATTTGGAAATTGCTGCCCACAAAAAATGTAACAACATTGACACACCTGCATGGCACTTCATCACAATATTAGCGCCTTACCAAACTTTATACACTATTAACAAAACGTAGTGTGGCCTAACAGTCAGAGCCAGGGGGAAAAAACTCTAGAAGCCATTTCAGGCTAGCCGGGAGAAAGAACCAGTTCATTGCTGCACTTTTCCAAAGGCAGTTAGCACAAGAAGTACGGTATTGTGCAATTATGCATATAAAGCTAATAGCCTTGTGGACAACCTCATAAATTATGTATTTATGATAACCACACACGGCAGCCAAAAAATGATGCCCGGTTAGCTTAGGTACACTAAACACAACACCAAAACTACCTTGGCCTCCAGTTAAAAGCTGTTAGCTAAAGTTTTTATTTCACTGGCCAAAACCACAAAAGCTTCAGCAAAGATAGATGTTGATAACTGCAAGATAATCACAAAAAAGTCATTCTAACATGTTATTTCCAGTGCACTTACACTAACTCTAGATAATTTTTCACCAATGTTTGTAGATATCCAAATCATGCATTATTTTGAAATACTATACAACTTCTGCTAACAGCTTTCGTAAAAGTGTAGCAAGGAACTGGTGCATTCTCTGGCTTAGCCTGTGATACCTGATATTGTTTTTTTCCCTGGTGAAGACTGTTAGGCCATACTAAATTTTAAGCAGTCAGTGGGACGATTTAACATTTTATGAGGCAAAACATGTACTTTTGGCAAAGAAGCTCAAAGGGTGACTAGTTGAAACCTGGCCTGCACACCCAAGTGTACATGCTGGATGTCTTTATTTCATAATAATTAACTATTCTACATGTAAACTTTGAATTAAATATCTCAAATAATCAAATTCATTGACAAAAACAACATTTTCCCTATCCCAGGCCCTGTATAATACACCGTATTTTCAGGATTTGGCCAGGCCAAAACCTAAAAACCAATGTATATCCCCAAGTGTACATACTGTATGTCTTTGTTTCATAATTATTAACTATTCTACATGTAAACTTTGGATTAAATATCTCAAATAATCAATTTCATTGACAAAAACAGCATTTTCCCTATCCCAGGCCCTGTATAATACACCGTATTTTCAGGATTTGGCCAGGCAAAAACCTAAAAACCTATGTATATCCCCAAGTGTACATGCTGGATGTCTTTGTTTCATAATTATTAACTATTCTACATGTAAACTTTGGATTAAATATCTCAAATAATCAATTTCATTGACAAAAACAGCATTTTCCCTATCCCAGGCCCTGTATAATACACCGTATTTTCAGGATTTGGCCAGGCAAAAACCTAAAAACCTATGTATATCCCCAAGTGTACATGCTGGATGTCTTTGTTTCATAATTATTAACTATTCTACATGTAAACTTTGGATTAAATATCTCAAATAATCAATTTCATTGACAAAAACAGCATTTTCCCTATCCCAGGCCCTGTATAATACACCGTATTTTCAGGATTTGGCCAGGCAAAAACCTAAAAACCTATGTATATCCCCAAGTGTACATGCTGGATGTCTTTGTTTCATAATTATTAACTATTCTACATGTAAACTTTGGATTAAATATCTCAAATAATCAATTTCATTGACAAAAACAACATTTTCCCCATCCCAGGCCCTGTATAATACACCGTATTTTCAGGATTTGGCCAGGCAAAAACCTAAAAACCTATGTATATCCCCAAGTGTACATGCTGGATGTCTTTGTTTCATAATTATTAACTATTCTACATGTAAACTTTGGATTAAATATCTCAAATAATCAATTTCATTGACAAAAACAGCATTTTCCCTATCCCAGGCCCTGTATAATACACCGTATTTTCAGGATTTGGCCAGGCAAAAACCTAAAAACCTATGTATATCCCCAAGTGTACATGCTGGATGTCTTTGTTTCATAATTATTAACTATTCTACAGGTAAACTTTGGATTAAATATCTCAAATAATCAATTTCATTGACAAAAACAACATTTTCCCCATCCCAGGCCCTGTATAATACACCGTATTTTCAGGATTTGGCCAGGCAAAAACCTAAAAACCTATGTATATCCCCAAGTGTACATGCTGGATGTCTTTGTTTCATAATAATTAACTATTCTACATGTAAACTTTGAATTAAATATCTCAAATAATCAAATTGATTGACAAAAACAACATTTTCCCCATCCCAGGCCCTGTATAATACACCGTATTTGCAAAAACCTTAAAACCTGTGTATATCCTCAAGAGACTATACTAATAAACTTTGTTTTGATACTATGTAATTATAATTCCTGGTTTATTAATGTCCCTTATCATACACTACTAAATAGCATTAAATTTCAATAACCATTCAGTTTCTGTTCTTGTACTAGAAGAGTATAATACATGAGTCACTTACCTCATAATATGTGTAACTATCCAAAACACTAATATCCTAGATTCCAAAGCACTAATATCCTAGATATCACTTTTAAAATCATAAACTTTCCTCAATTTATTTTCACCAGTGAATCTTCAATAATATTAACATTAATACCAATACCATATAAAAGACCATCTGATAACACATGATTTTCACTGAGATGGGCTGCCTCTTTTATACCCTTAAGTCCCACCCCACTTAAATTTCATTGGATAATAGTGCTGAATAGCAATCAGTACCACAGCTTACAAGTAGCCAATCAGAACCAGTGTCTTTTCAGTTCATTATGCAAGATGGTATGTTTGACTTTCTCCATGCAAAGTATCTTTGTAGTCCATGTCTGTTTGTTTATGATAAAACAATGAAGCAATCAAGAAATCAGAAAAAGGGAAAAGCTCTCCTCATGTCACTTATAGAGCTTCTCACACCCATTGTCTCCAATCACCAAAGTCAAATAAATAATCATTGGCTTTTACTCTGTTTGAGGAAGGGGATTATAAATCCCAGTAATCTGCACCCACTCTTGTCTCCAATAAGCTGAAACAAGTCTGGGAAAACAAAGTATGTGTCATTTGAGGGGGATGGGGGGGAGGGGTAATGTTATGTCTTGAGGGTTGATTATGGGTTACAGAGAAATTATTAGATGTATTAACAGTGCATATACACTTATTCCATACACCAGGCACATGAAGAACTATTTCAGGGGTTTAATTGAAGGACCAGGGAGAATCTTAGGTTTTTGCCCCTCAGTATTCAGGCCTTTTTTTCAGCATTGGCACCCTTGGAGCATTGAAAAATGTCAAATCCATGACTTTTTGGGACTGCATGTGTGTAAGATTTATTGAAACCAGTTAGCATTCACCACTGGAATGCATATTTGGTGACCACTCAGTGATATATAGCCTTTCTCAGGCTTTGACCTGTCCAGCCGGACAATATTTGCTGTGCACTGTACAGGACAGGGGTCTGGAAATGATGTTATTCTGCCCTGGGGGCCATTATATCACATGCATGTATAAAGTACACATGCAGGGCAGTTAGTAGGGACATGGGGAACAAGTCTGAGTGCTTCAATTGAAGGTCCAGGGGGGATCTTAGGTTTTCCTCCCACAGGATTCAGGCCTTTTTTCAGCATGGGCACCCTTGGAGCATTGAAAAATGTCAAATCCATGATTTTTTGGGTCTGCATGTGTGTAAGATTTATTGAAACCAGTTAGCATTCAACACTGGAATGCATATTTGGTGACCACTCAGTGATATATAGCCTTTCTCAGGCTTTGACCTGTCCAGCCGGACAATATTTGCTGTGCACTGTACAGGACAGGGGTCTGGAAATGATGTTATTCTGCCCTGGGGGCCATTATATCACATGCATGTATAAAGTACACATGCAGGGCAGTTAGTAGGGACATGGGGAACAAGTCTGAGTGCTTCAATTGAAGGTCCAGGGGGGATCTTAGGTTTTCGCCCCCCAGTATTCAGGCCTTTTTTCAGCATGGGCCCCCTTGGAGCATTGAAAAATGTCAAATCCATGGTTTTTTGGGACTGCATGTGTGTAAGATTTATTGAAACCAGTTAGCATTCACCACTGGAATGCATATTTGGTGACCACTCAGTGATATATAGCCTTTCTCAGGCTTTGACCTGTCCAGCCGGACAATATTTGCTGTGCACTGTACAGGACAGGGGTCTGGAAATGATGTTATTCTGCCCTGGGGGCCATTATATCACATGCATGTATAAAGTACACATGCAGGGCAGTTAGTAGGGACATGGAGAACAAGTCTGAGTGCTTCAATTGAAGGTCCAGGGGGGATCTTAGGTTTTCGCCCCCCAGTATTCAGGCCTTTTTTCAGCATGGGCACCCTTGGAGCATTGAAAAATGTCAAATCCATGATTTTTTGGGACTGCATGTGTGTAAGATTTATTGAAACCAGTTAGCATTCACCACTGGAATGCATATTTGGTGACCACTCAGTGATATATAGCCTTTCTCAGGTTTTGACCTGTCCAGCCGGACAATATTTGCTGTGCACTGTACAGGACAGGGGTCTGGAAATGATGTTATTCTGCCCTGGGAGCCATTATATCACATGCATGTATAAAGTACACATGCAGGGCAGTTAGTAGGGACATGGGGAACAAGTCTGAGTGCTTCAATTGAAGGTCCAGGGGGGATCTTAGGTTTTCGCCCCCCAGTATTCAGGCCTTTTTTCAGCATGGGCCCCCTTGGAGCATTGAAAAATGTCAAATCCATGGTTTTTTGGGACTGCATGTGTGTAAGATTTATTGAAACCAGTTAGCATTCACCACTGGAATGCATATTTGGTGACCACTCAGTGATATATAGCCTTTCTCAGGCTTTGACCTGTCCAGCCGGACAATATTTGCTGTGCACTGTACAGGACAGGGGTCTGGAAATGATGTTATTCTGCCCTGGGGGCCATTATATCACATGCATGTATAAAGTACACATGCAGGGCAGTTAGTAGGGACATGGGGAACAAGTCTGAGTGCTTCAATTGAAGGTCCAGGGGGGGATCTTAGGTTTTCCCCCCACAGGATTCAGGCCTTTTTTCAGCATGGGCACCCTTGGAGCATTGAAAAATGTCAAATCCATGGTTTTTTGGGTCTGTATGTGTGTAAGATTTATTGAAACCAGTTAGCATTCACCACTGGAATGCATATTTGGTGACCACTCAGTGATATATAGCCTTTCTCAGGCTTTGACCTGTCCGGCCGGACAATATTTGCTGTGCACTGTACAGGACAGGGGTCTGGAAATGATGTTATTCTGCCCTGGGGGCCATTATATCACATGCATGTATAAAGTACACATGCAGGGCAGTTAGTAGGGACATGGAGAACAAGTCTGAGTGCTTCAATTGAAGGTCCAGGGGGGATCTTAGGTTTTCGCCCCCCAGTATTCAGGCCTTTTTTCAGCATGGGCACCCTTGGAGCATTGAAAAATGTCAAATCCATGATTTTTTGGGACTGCATGTGTGTAAGATTTATTGAAACCAGTTAGCATTCACCACTGGAATGCATATTTGGTGACCACTCAGTGATATATAGCCTTTCTCAGGTTTTGACCTGTCCAGCCGGACAATATTTGCTGTGCACTGTACAGGACAGGGGTCTGGAAATGATGTTATTCTGCCCTGGGAGCCATTATATCACATGCATGTATAAAGTACACATGCAGGGCAGTTAGTAGGGACATGGGGAACAAGTCTGAGTGCTTCAATTGAAGGTCCAGGGGGGATCTTAGGTTTTCGCCCCCCAGTATTCAGGCCTTTTTTCAGCATGGGCCCCCTTGGAGCATTGAAAAATGTCAAATCCATGGTTTTTTGGGACTGCATGTGTGTAAGATTTATTGAAACCAGTTAGCATTCACCACTGGAATGCATATTTGGTGACCACTCAGTGATATATAGCCTTTCTCAGGCTTTGACCTGTCCAGCCGGACAATATTTGCTGTGCACTGTACAGGACAGGGGTCTGGAAATGATGTTATTCTGCCCTGGGGGCCATTATATCACATGCATGTATAAAGTACACATGCAGGGCAGTTAGTAGGGACATGGGGAACAAGTCTGAGTGCTTCAATTGAAGGTCCAGGGGGGGATCTTAGGTTTTCCCCCCACAGGATTCAGGCCTTTTTTCAGCATGGGCACCCTTGGAGCATTGAAAAATGTCAAATCCATGATTTTTTGGGTCTGTATGTGTGTAAGATTTATTGAAACCAGTTAGCATTCACCACTGGAATGCATATTTGGTGACCACTCAGTGATATATAGCCTTTCTCAGGCTTTGACCTGTCCAGCCGGACAATATTTGCTGTGCACTGTACAGTACAGGGGTCTGGAAATGATGTTATTCTGCCCTGGGGGCCATTATATCACATGCATGTATAAAGTACGCATGCAGGGCAGTTAGTAGGCACATGGGGAAGAAGTTGGAGTGCTTCATTTGAAGGTCCAGGGGGAATCTTAGGTTTTCCCCCCACAGGATTCAGGCCTTTTTTTCAACATGGGCACCCTTGGTGCATTGAAAAATGTCAAATCCATGATTTTTTGGGTCTGCATGTGTGCAAGATTTATTGAAACCAGTTAGCATTCACCACTGGAATGCATATTTGGTGACCACTCAGTGATATATAGCCTTTCTCAGGTTTTGACCTGTCCAGCCGGACAATATTTGCTGTGCACTGTACAGGACAGGGGTCTGGAAATGATGTTATTCTGCCCTGGGGGCCATTATATCACATGCATGCATAAAGTACACACATGCATAAAGTACACATGCAGGGCAGTTAGTAGGCACATGGGGAGCAAGTCTGAGTGCTTCAATTGAAGGTCCAGGGGGAATCTTAGGTTTTCGCCCCACAGGATTTACGCCTTTTTTGAGCATTGACAAGGCTCAAATTTGTGTTATATTGTGATTAGATGGTATCTGCATGATCGGCTCATCGAGAGCTAATATTTACATGAATAAGATGTTGCAATTTGTGTTGGAAAGGTGGTGTAAAAGTTGGTCGTGGGTTCGAATCCTGAAATGTTGTAAGTTCAGTTGGAACTCTCAGTGTAAAACATTGTGCTATCATCCCCACTACCCATCCAAATTTGCTTCATCTCTGAAATGTGTAGTAACAAATTCTAATATTTTCCGTTTTGGGTCCGCAATGGCGGATCCGGACTGGAATTTCGGATCCGACTTCGGACTCAACATCTACCCACCCGGGTCTTTCTAGCAGCACCGCAAGTAAAATCATACAGCCAATATAAAATAGTGGTGGTATTGTAATACTTGGCGATCTAGGGTTAGGTCATTGGGGTTAGCGAAATAAACACGACAAAAACTTTTTTGGGCACACGTTTCGCTTAATAACTCCGTCAACATTAGAGCTAGAGGAAAAACCAAGGTATCTGCGTGGTCATCTCCAGGGGCATTAAAAAAATGTGGCATCCTTTGTTTGGAAAGTTGGTGAAAAAATTGGTCCCGGGTTCAAACCCGGAAATTTCAAAAGTTCGGCATCCCGTATCGACATGACCGTTCGAGTCCAAGTTAAAACTTTTGCTGCAGTGCATTACTACAGCCCCCCCTCTCCGCAACGCAACTCGTTTCGTTAAAATCGGACCGTTGGTTAATATTTTATTAACGATATTCAATTTTTTCGGCTTTGGGTCCGCAATCGCGGATCCGGACGCGAATTTCGGATCCGACTTCGGACTCAACATCTACCCACCCGGGTCTTTCTAGCAACACCGCAAGTAAAATCATACAGCCAATATAACATAGTGGTGGTATGGTAATACTTGGCGATCTAGGGTTAGGTCATTGGGGTTAGCGAAATAAACACGACAAAAACTTTTTTGGGAACACGTTTCGCTTAATAACTCCGTCAATATTAGAGCTAGAGGAAAAACCAAGGTATCTGGGCGGTCATCTCCAGGGGCATTACCACGGGCATTAAAAAAATGTGGCATCCTTTGTTTGGAAAGTTGGTGAAAAAATTGGTCCCGGGTTCAAACCCGGAGTTTCAAAAGTTCGGCTTCCCGTATCGACATGACCGTTCGAGTCCAAGTTAAAACTTTTGCAGCAGTGCATTACTACAGCACCCCCTCTCCGCAACGCAACTCGTTTCGTTAAAATCGGACCGTTGGTTAATATTTTATTAACGATATTCAATTTTTTGGGCTTTGGGTCCGCAATCGCGGATCCGGACGCGAATTTCGGATCCGACTTCGGACTCAACATCTACCCACCCGGGTCTTTTGAGCAACACCTCACTCGCCCAGTTTTGCTCCGAAAAAAGGGACAATTTTTTTTGTAAATTGCACATTTTGGGAGATTCGCTGCATGTGTAATTGGTTCCCACTATATATGTGAGAGAGGGTGTTGAGAGAGGAGCTTGAGAGAACGTTCTCGAAAGTGATACGGAAGCGTCTGGGGACCCCTCCTAGAGTGTTTGAGTCAGCTTTGTGCCCGCCTGGCCTCACTGCTATGCCTCTGGTTGACTGATTCACTGCATGTGTAGTTGGTTGTGGCTATATATGGGGGAGTGGGTGTTGAGAGAACGTTCGGTGAAAGCGATACGGAAGCGTCTGGAGACCCCTCCTAGACTGTTTGAGACAGCTCTGTGGCCGCCTTGCCTCACTGCTATGCCTCTGGTTGACTGATTCGCTGCATGTGTAGTTGGTTGTGGCTATATATGGGGGAGTGGGTGTTGAGAGAACGTTCGGTGAAAGCGATACGGAAGTGTCTGGAGACCCCTCCTGGACTGTTTGAGATAGCTCTGTGGCCGCCTGGACTCACTGCTATGCCTCTGGTTGACTGATTCGCTGCATGTGTAGTTGGTTGTGGCTATATATGGGGGAGTGGGTGATGAGAGAACGTTCTCGAAAGTGATACGGAAGAGTCTGGAGACCCCTCCTAGACTGTTTGAGAGAGCTTTGTGCCCGCCTGGCCTCACTGCTATGCCTCTGGTTGACTGATTCGCTGCATGTGTAGTTGGTTGTGGCTATATATGGGGGAGTGGGTGTTGAGAGAACGTTTGGTGAAAGCGATACGGAAGTGTCTGGAGACCCCTCCTGGACTGTTTGAGACGGCTTTGTGGCCGCCTGGCCTCACTGCTTGGCCTCTGGTTGACTGATTCGCTGCATGTGTAGTTGGTTGTGGCTATATATGGGGGAGTGGGTGTTGAGAGAACGTTCGGCGGAAGCGCCTGGAGACCCCTCCTGGACTGTTTGAGACAGCTTTGTGGCCGCCTGGCCTCACTGCCCTGCCTCTGGTTGACTGATTCGCTGCATGTGTAGTTGGTTGTGGCTATATATGGGGGAGTGGGTGTTGAGAGAATGTTCGGCGGAAGCGATACGTAAGCGTCTGGAGACCCCTCCTGGACTGTTTGAGACAGCTCTGTGGCCGCCTTGCCTCACTGCCCTGCCTCAGGTTGACTGATTTGCTGCATGTGTAGTTGGTTGTGGCTATATATGGGGGAGTGGGTGTTGAGAGAACGTTTGGTGAAAGCGATACGGAAGTGTCTGGAGACCCCTCCTGGACTCTTTGAGATAGCTCTGTGGCCACCTGGCCTCACTGCTCTGCCTCTGGTTGACTGATTCGCTGCATGTGTAGTTGGTTGTGGCTATATATGGGGGAGTGGGTGTTGAGAGAACGTTCGGCGGAAGCGCCTGGAGACCCCTCCTGGACTGTTTGAGACAGCTTTGTGGCCGCCTGGCCTCACTGCCCTGCCTCTGGTTGACTGATTCGCTGCATGTGTAGTTGGTTGTGGCTATATATGGGGGAGTGGGTGTTGAGAGAACGTTCGGCGGAAGCGTCTGGAGACCCCTCCTGGACTGTTTGAGACAGCTTTGTGGCCGCCTTGCCTCACTGCTATGCCTCTGGTTGACTGATTCGCTGCATGTGTAGTTGGTTGTGGCTATATATGGGGGAGTGGGTGTTGAGAGAACGTTCGGCGGAAGCGCCTGGAGACCCCTCCTGGACTGTTTGAGACAGCTTTGTGGCCGCCTGGCCTCACTGCCCTGCCTCTGGTTGACTGATTCGCTGCATGTGTAGTTGGTTGTGGCTATATATGGGGGAGTGGGTGTTGAGAGAATGTTCGGCGGAAGCGATACGTAAGCGTCTGGAGACCCCTCCTGGACTGTTTGAGACAGCTCTGTGGCCGCCTTGCCTCACTGCCCTGCCTCAGGTTGACTGATTTGCTGCATGTGTAGTTGGTTGTGGCTATATATGGGGGAGTGGGTGTTGAGAGAACGTTCGGTGAAAGCGATACGGAAGTGTCTGGAGACCCCTCCTGGACTCTTTGAGATAGCTCTGTGGCCGCCTGGCCTCACTGCTCTGCCTCTGGTTGACTGATTCGCTGCATGTGTAGTTGGTTGTGGCTATATATGGGGGAGTGGGTGTTGAGAGAACGTTCGGCGGAAGCGCCTGGAGACCCCTCCTGGACTGTTTGAGACAGCTTTGTGGCCGCCTGGCCTCACTGCCCTGCCTCTGGTTGACTGATTCGCTGCATGTGTAGTTGGTTGTGGCTATATATGGGGGAGTGGGTGTTGAGAGAATGTTCGGCGGAAGCGATACGTAAGCGTCTGGAGACCCCTCCTGGACTGTTTGAGACAGCTCTGTGGCCGCCTTGCCTCACTGCCATGCCTCAGGTTGACTGATTTGCTGCATGTGTAGTTGGTTGTGGCTATATATGGGGGAGTGGGTGTTGAGAGAACGTTTGGTGAAAGCGATACGGAAGTGTCTGGAGACCCCTCCTGGACTGTTCGAGATAGCTCTGTGGCCGCCTGGACTCACTGCTATGCCTCTGGTTGACTGATTCGCTGCATGTGTAGTTGGTTGTGGCTATATATGGGGGAGTGGGTGTTGAGAGAACGTTCGGCGGAAGCGCCTGGAGACCCCTCCTGGACTGTTTGAGACAGCTTTGTGGCCGCCTGGCCTCACTGCCCTGCCTCTGGTTGACTGATTCGCTGCATGTGTAGTTGGTTGTGGCTATATATGGGGGAGTGGGTGTTGAGAGAACGTTCGGTGAAAGCGATACGGAAGTGTCTGGAGACCCCTCCTGGACTCTTTGAGATAGCTCTGTGGCCGCCTGGCCTCACTGCTCTGCCTCTGGTTGACTGATTCGCTGCATGTGTAGTTGGTTGTGGCTATATATGGGGGAGTGGGTGTTGAGAGAACGTTCGGCGGAAGCGCCTGGAGACCCCTCCTGGACTGTTTGAGACAGCTTTGTGGCCGCCTGGCCTCACTGCCCTGCCTCTGGTTGACTGATTCGCTGCATGTGTAGTTGGTTGTGGCTATATATGGGGGAGTGGGTGTTGAGAGAATGTTCGGCGGAAGCGATACGTAAGCGTCTGGAGACCCCTCCTGGACTGTTTGAGACAGCTCTGTGGCCGCCTTGCCTCACTGCCATGCCTCAGGTTGACTGATTTGCTGCATGTGTAGTTGGTTGTGGCTATATATGGGGGAGTGGGTGTTGAGAGAACGTTTGGTGAAAGCGATACGGAAGTGTCTGGAGACCCCTCCTGGACTGTTCGAGATAGCTCTGTGGCCGCCTGGACTCACTGCTATGCCTCTGGTTGACTGATTCGCTGCATGTGTAGTTGGTTGTGGCTATATATGGGGGAGTGGGTGTTGAGAGAACGTTCGGCGGAAGCGCCTGGAGACCCCTCCTGGACTGTTTGAGACAGCTTTGTGGCCGCCTGGCCTCACTGCCCTGCCTCTGGTTGACTGATTCGCTGCATGTGTAGTTGGTTGTGGCTATATATGGGGGAGTGGGTGTTGAGAGAACGTTTGGTGAAAGCGATACGGAAGTGTCTGGAGACCCCTCCTGGACTGTTTGAGATAGCTCTGTGGCCGCCTGGACTCACTGCTATGCCTCTGGTTGACTGATTTGCTGCATGTGTAGTTGGTTGTGGCTATATATGGGGGAGTGGGTGTTGAGAGAACGTTTGGTGAAAGCGATACGGAAGCGTCTGGAGACCCCTCCTGGACTGTTTGAGACAGCTCTGTGGCCGCCTGGACTCACTGCTATGCCTCTGGTTGACTGATTCGCTGCATGTGTAGTTGGTTGTGGCTATATATGGGGGAGTGGGTGTTGAGAGAACGTTCGGCGGAAGCGCCTGGAGACCCCTCCTGGACTGTTTGAGACAGCTTTGTGGCCGCCTGGCCTCACTGCCCTGCCTCTGGTTGACTGATTCGCTGCATGTGTAGTTGGTTGTGGCTATATATGGGGGAGTGGGTGTTGAGAGAATGTTCGGCGGAAGCGATACGTAAGCGTCTGGAGACCCCTCCTGGACTGTTTGAGACAGCTCTGTGGCCGCCTTGCCTCACTGCCATGCCTCAGGTTGACTGATTTGCTGCATGTGTAGTTGGTTGTGGCTATATATGGGGGAGTGGGTGTTGAGAGAACGTTTGGTGAAAGCGATACGGAAGTGTCTGGAGACCCCTCCTGGACTGTTCGAGATAGCTCTGTGGCCGCCTGGACTCACTGCTATGCCTCTGGTTGACTGATTCGCTGCATGTGTAGTTGGTTGTGGCTATATATGGGGGAGTGGGTGTTGAGAGAACGTTCGGCGGAAGCGCCTGGAGACCCCTCCTGGACTGTTTGAGACAGCTCTGTGGCCGCCTGGCCTCACTGCCCTGCCTCTGGTTGACTGATTCGCTGCATGTGTAGTTGGTTGTGGCTATATATGGGGGAGTGGGTGTTGAGAGAACGTTTGGTGAAAGCGATACGGAAGCGTCTGGAGACCCCTCCTGGACTGTTTGAGACAGCTCTGTGGCCGCCTGGACTCACTGCTATGCCTCTGGTTGACTGATTCGCTGCATGTGTAGTTGGTTGTGGCTATATATGGGGGAGTGGGTGTTGAGAGAACGTTCGGCGGAAGCGCCTGGAGACCCCTCCTGGACTGTTTGAGACAGCTTTGTGGCCGCCTGGCCTCACTGCCCTGCCTCTGGTTGACTGATTCGCTGCATGTGTAGTTGGTTGTGGCTATATATGGGGGAGTGGGTGTTGAGAGAATGTTCGGCGGAAGCGATACGTAAGCGTCTGGAGACCCCTCCTGGACTGTTTGAGACAGCTCTGTGGCCGCCTTGCCTCACTGCCATGCCTCAGGTTGACTGATTTGCTGCATGTGTAGTTGGTTGTGGCTATATATGGGGGAGTGGGTGTTGAGAGAACGTTTGGTGAAAGCGATACGGAAGCGTCTGGAGACCCCTCCTGGACTGTTTGAGATAGCTCTGTGGCCGCCTGGCCTCACTGCTCTGCCTCTGGTTGACTGATTCGCTGCATGTGTAGTTGGTTGTGGCTATATATGGGGGAGTGGGTGTTGAGAGAACGTTCGGCGGAAGCGCCTGGAGACCCCTCCTGGACTGTTTGAGACAGCTTTGTGGCCGCCTGGCCTCACTGCCCTGCCTCTGGTTGACTGATTCGCTGCATGTGTAGTTGGTTGTGGCTATATATGGGGGAGTGGGTGTTGAGAGAATGTTCGGCGGAAGCGATACGTAAGCGTCTGGAGACCCCTCCTGGACTGTTTGAGACAGCTCTGTGGCCGCCTTGCCTCACTGCCCTGCCTCAGGTTGACTGATTTGCTGCATGTGTAGTTGGTTGTGGCTATATATGGGGGAGTGGGTGTTGAGAGAACGTTCGGTGAAAGCGATACGGAAGTGTCTGGAGACCCCTCCTGGACTCTTTGAGATAGCTCTGTGGCCGCCTGGCCTCACTGCTCTGCCTCTGGTTGACTGATTCGCTGCATGTGTAGTTGGTTGTGGCTATATATGGGGGAGTGGGTGTTGAGAGAACGTTCGGCGGAAGCGCCTGGAGACCCCTCCTGGACTGTTTGAGACAGCTTTGTGGCCGCCTGGCCTCACTGCCCTGCCTCTGGTTGACTGATTCGCTGCATGTGTAGTTGGTTGTGGCTATATATGGGGGAGTGGGTGTTGAGAGAATGTTCGGCGGAAGCGATACGTAAGCGTCTGGAGACCCCTCCTGGACTGTTTGAGACAGCTCTGTGGCCGCCTTGCCTCACTGCCATGCCTCAGGTTGACTGATTTGCTGCATGTGTAGTTGGTTGTGGCTATATATGGGGGAGTGGGTGTTGAGAGAACGTTTGGTGAAAGCGATACGGAAGTGTCTGGAGACCCCTCCTGGACTGTTCGAGATAGCTCTGTGGCCGCCTGGACTCACTGCTATGCCTCTGGTTGACTGATTCGCTGCATGTGTAGTTGGTTGTGGCTATATATGGGGGAGTGGGTGTTGAGAGAACGTTCGGCGGAAGCGCCTGGAGACCCCTCCTGGACTGTTTGAGACAGCTTTGTGGCCGCCTGGCCTCACTGCCCTGCCTCTGGTTGACTGATTCGCTGCATGTGTAGTTGGTTGTGGCTATATATGGGGGAGTGGGTGTTGAGAGAACGTTTGGTGAAAGCGATACGGAAGTGTCTGGAGACCCCTCCTGGACTGTTTGAGATAGCTCTGTGGCCGCCTGGACTCACTGCTATGCCTCTGGTTGACTGATTTGCTGCATGTGTAGTTGGTTGTGGCTATATATGGGGGAGTGGGTGTTGAGAGAACGTTTGGTGAAAGCGATACGGAAGCGTCTGGAGACCCCTCCTGGACTGTTTGAGACAGCTCTGTGGCCGCCTGGACTCACTGCTATGCCTCTGGTTGACTGATTCGCTGCATGTGTAGTTGGTTGTGGCTATATATGGGGGAGTGGGTGTTGAGAGAACGTTCGGCGGAAGCGCCTGGAGACCCCTCCTGGACTGTTTGAGACAGCTTTGTGGCCGCCTGGCCTCACTGCCCTGCCTCTGGTTGACTGATTCGCTGCATGTGTAGTTGGTTGTGGCTATATATGGGGGAGTGGGTGTTGAGAGAATGTTCGGCGGAAGCGATACGTAAGCGTCTGGAGACCCCTCCTGGACTGTTTGAGACAGCTCTGTGGCCGCCTTGCCTCACTGCCATGCCTCAGGTTGACTGATTTGCTGCATGTGTAGTTGGTTGTGGCTATATATGGGGGAGTGGGTGTTGAGAGAACGTTTGGTGAAAGCGATACGGAAGTGTCTGGAGACCCCTCCTGGACTGTTCGAGATAGCTCTGTGGCCGCCTGGACTCACTGCTATGCCTCTGGTTGACTGATTCGCTGCATGTGTAGTTGGTTGTGGCTATATATGGTTGAGAGAACGTTTGGTGAAAGCGATACGGAAGTGTCTGGAGACCCCTCCTGGACTGTTTGAGATAGCTCTGTGGCCGCCTGGACTCACTGCTATGCCTCTGGTTGACTGATTTGCTGCATGTGTAGTTGGTTGTGGCTATATATGGGGGAGTGGGTGTTGAGAGAACGTTTGGTGAAAGCGATACGGAAGCGTCTGGAGACCCCTCCTGGACTGTTTGAGACAGCTCTGTGGCCGCCTGGACTCACTGCTATGCCTCTGGTTGACTGATTCGCTGCATGTGTAGTTGGTTGTGGCTATATATGGGGGAGTGGGTGTTGAGAGAACGTTCGGCGGAAGCGCCTGGAGACCCCTCCTGGACTGTTTGAGACAGCTTTGTGGCCGCCTGGCCTCACTGCCCTGCCTCTGGTTGACTGATTCGCTGCATGTGTAGTTGGTTGTGGCTATATATGGGGGAGTGGGTGTTGAGAGAATGTTCGGCGGAAGCGATACGTAAGCGTCTGGAGACCCCTCCTGGACTGTTTGAGACAGCTCTGTGGCCGCCTTGCCTCACTGCCATGCCTCAGGTTGACTGATTTGCTGCATGTGTAGTTGGTTGTGGCTATATATGGGGGAGTGGGTGTTGAGAGAACGTTTGGTGAAAGCGATACGGAAGCGTCTGGAGACCCCTCCTGGACTGTTTGAGATAGCTCTGTGGCCGCCTGGCCTCACTGCTCTGCCTCTGGTTGACTGATTCGCTGCATGTGTAGTTGGTTGTGGCTATATATGGGGGAGTGGGTGTTGAGAGAACGTTCGGCGGAAGCGCCTGGAGACCCCTCCTGGACTGTTTGAGACAGCTTTGTGGCCGCCTGGCCTCACTGCCCTGCCTCTGGTTGACTGATTCGCTGCATGTGTAGTTGGTTGTGGCTATATATGGGTGAGTGGGTGTTGAGAGAATGTTCGGCGGAAGCGATACGGAAGTGTCTGGAGACCCCTCCTGGACTGTTTGAGATAGCTCTGTGGCCGCCTGGACTCACTGCTATGCCTCTGGTTGACTGATTCGCTGCATGTTTAATTGGTTACCGCTATATACCGGAGAGAGGGGGTTCAGAGAACGTTCGGCGGAAGTGATACGGAAGCGTCTGGAGACCCCTCCTGGACTGTCTTCGGGGAGGCTAAGTGTCTCTTTTTCGCGGGTGAGTGCGTCTTATTTAACTGTCCCAGTCCCCATTTTTTGAAAATTTCTTGAACATTTTTTTCAGAGTTTCGTGCCCACACCACACACTGAGTGGTGTGGTCTTTTTATTTGTCCCGGTCACCTATTGAGTCTTAGTGCATGCACTGCTTGGAGTGTCATTCTCCAGTGGTGTGTGCTTTTATTTATTTGTCCCGGTCTCCAAATGTACTAACTATATATTGACTCTTAATGCATGCACTGCTTGGAGTGTCATTCTCCAGTGGTGTGTGGTTTTATTTATTTGTCCCAATCGTGGATCCGGACGCGAATCCAGGATCCGACTTCGGACTCAACATCTACCCCCCCGGTCTTTCCAGCAACACCGCAAGTAAAATCATACAGCCAATATAACATAGTGGTGGTATTGTAATACTTGGCGATCTAGGGTTAGGTCATTGGGGTTAGCGAAATAAACACGACAAAAACTTTTTTGGGCACACGTTTCGCTTAATAACTCCGTCAATATTAGAGCTAGAGGAAAAACCGAGGTATCTGCGTGGTCATCTCCAGGGGCATTACCACAGGCATTAAAAAAATGTGGCATCCTTTGTTTGGAAAGTTGGTGAAAAAATTGGTCCCGGGTTCAAACCCGGAGTTTCAAAAGTTTGGCTTCCCGTATCGACATGACCGTTCGAGTCCAAGTTAAAACTTTTGCTGCAGTGCATTACTACAGCACCCCCTCTCCGTAACGCAACTCGTTTCGTTAAAATCGGACCGTTGGTTAATATTTTATTTACGATATTCAATTTTTTCAGCTTTGGGTCCGCAATGGCGGATCCGGACTGGAAATTCGGATCCGACTTCGGACTCAACATCTACCCACCCGGGTCTTTCTAGCAACACCACAAGGAAAATCATACAGCCAATATAACATGGTGGTGGTATGGTAATACTTGGCGATCTAGGGTTAGGTCATTGGGGTTAGCGAAATAAACACGACAAAAACTTTTTTGGGCACACGTTTCGCTTAATAACTCCGTCAATATTAGAGCTAGAGGAAAAACCAAGGTATCTGCGTGGTCATCTCCAGGGGCATTACCACGGGCATTAAAAAAATGTGGCATCCTTTGTTTGGAAAGTTGGTGAAAAAATTGGTCCCGGGTTCAAACCCGGAGTTTCAAAAGTTCGGCTTCCCGTATCGACATGACCGTTCGAGTCCAAGTTAAAACTTTTGCAGCAGTGCATTACTACAGCACCCCCTCTCCGCAACGCAACTCGTTTCGTTAAAATCGGACCGTTGGTTAATATTTTATTAACGATATTCAATTTTTTCCGTTTTGGGTCTGCAATCGCGGATCCGGACTCGAATTTCGGATCCGAATCCGGACTCAACATCTACCAACCCGGTTATTTCCAGCAACACAGCAAGTAAAATCATACAGTGGTGGTGGTATTGTAATACTTGGAGATCTAGGGTTAGGCCTTTGGGGTTAGCGAAAAACACGACAAAAAATTTTTTGGCGCTTAATAACTCCGTCAATATTAGAGCTAGAGGAAAAACCAAGGTATCTGGGCGGTCATCTCCAGGGGCATTACCACGGGCATTAAAAAAATGTGGCATCCTTTGTTTGGAAAGTTGGTGAAAAAATTGGTCCCCGGTTCAAACCCGGAGTTTCAAAAGTTCGGCTTCCCGTATCGACATGACCGTTCGAGTCCAAGTTAAAACTTTTGCAGCAGTGCATTACTACAGCACCCCCTCTCCGCAACGCAACTCGTTTCGTTAAAATCGGACCGTTGGTTAATATTTTATTAACGATATTCAATTTTTTCCGTTTTGGGTCTGCAATCGCGGATCCGGACTCGAATTTCGGATCCGAATCCGGACTCAACATCTACCAACCCGGTTATTTCCAGCAACACAGCAAGTAAAATCATACAGTGGTGGTGGTATTGTAATACTTGGAGATCTAGGGTTAGGTCTTTGGGGTTAGCGAAAAACACGGCAAAAAATTTTTTGGCGCTTAATAACTCCGTCAATATTAGAGCTAGAGGAAAAACAAAGGTATCTGCACGGTCGACTCCATGGGCCCTACCACATGCATTAAAAAGATGTAGCATCCTTTGTTGGAAAGGTGGTGAAAAAGTTGGTCCTGGGTTCAAACCCGGAAATTTCAAAAGTTCGGCATCCCGTATCGACATGACCGTTCGAGTCCAAGTTAAAACTTTTGCTGCAGTGCATTACTACAGCCCCCCCTCTCCGCAACGCAACTCGTTTCGTTAAAATCGGACCGTTGGTTAATATTTTATTAACGATATTCAATTTTTTCGGCTTTGGGTCCGCAATCGCGGATCCGGACGCGAATTTCGGATCCGACTTCGGACTCAACATC
>CAXHLB010000192.1:260000-264000 GCA_964017235.1 Sabellastarte sp. h YS-2021
GTATCTAAGGGCCACCTGAATGCCTTTTAAAACCGTTGACAATATGACGATTTTTTGACCACTGAACACCACAGTATATTCACTGTATATAAGCTGTGGTGTGCTATCTAAGGAAAAGGGGTGGCAATGTGCCCAAATTCGGCCCAGCCAAGCCCTGTTTGGGTTAAATGTAGGTCAGGGACATATGAAATCATCCCCCAAATTTGGTGAAGATGGTGCGCTCGTAAAGGAAACCGCGGCTGTTTTGCGTCCAGCCCATTTCTCATATCAAGCATTTACTTAGCATTGGCTATATACTGAGATGGGCAGTAGGGGGGGGGGGGGGGGGGTCAACGGAACCGGCCCCGATCACCGTTTCCGCTTGTCCGATTTTCACGGGACTGGCGGCAACGGAAAGGTCTTTGCTTGTCCTGTATTTTGGTGTCTGTCTTGTATCTATGGGCCACCTGAATGCCTGGTAAAACCGTTGACAATATGACGAGTTTTTGCCCAATTAACAGCACAGTACATTCACTGTATATAAGCTGTGGCGTGCTATCTAAGGAAAAGGGGTGGCAATGTGCCCAAATTCGGCCCAGCCAAGCCCTGTTTGGGTCAAATGTAGGTCAGGGACATATGAAATCATCCCCCAAATTTGGTGAAGACGGTGCGCTCGTAAGGGAAACCCGCGGCTGTTTTGTGTCCAGCCCATTTCTCATATCAAGCATTTACTTAGCATTGGCTATATACTGAGATGGGCAGTAGGGGTGGGTCCACGGAAACGGTCCCGATCACCGTTTCCGCTTGTCCGATTTTCACGGGACTGGTGGTAACGGAAAGGTCTGTGCTAGATTTTTTGAAGGTTGAGAATAGTTCAAAAGAACATTTTTACAAGACGAGAATACAGATCATGCAGCCCAATTGTAGGGAGTAACAAAATGTGGTAGCAAGGAAATAGATTCAATCATCACAAGTCATTTTATTTTAAACATAATGCAGATTAATGGTTCAACTGCTCAAGTTCACGTATAGTCTACTCAGCACCCGCTTTGCATCCCTTCCTAAACAGTTTGTATTCCTGGCGTACTTTTTCCATTGTCCGCACTTTACCATTCTTTTCAACGATGGAATACAGTCCATTGCTACATAGTATCTTGCAAACCTCGTTCACTTTTGGCAGGAGGTTGGACTTGAACAACTCTGTGTAGTAGGGAGTAAGCACTGCTATAAGCTGGCGTGCATCCTCTGGGTCCCAGCGGCGACGAATCCCTTGTTGCATTTTTATCAGATCAGATGGGTTGGTGTCAGCAAGCTTTGAAGATGCGATTGATACTTGTGCTGCCACACCTGCCATGGAGTCAGTTTCTGAGATGCCAGCGATGCCCACTTCTACGTCTGCAGAGGACACAAGTTTGTCGTTGTTGTTTGACGGTTGGTCATTTCCGGACACCGTGGCAGATGGGACATGGGCATTGACTGTAGCTTGGTCACCTGACACATGCATCGCAGAGGTATAGGAGTGGTCATCTGCACGAAACAGGAGGGGATCAGCCTCATCCTCTGACGAAAATACTGGTTCTAGAGGAAGTAGATTTGCAGAGCCAGTACAAACATCCTCATCATGGCTATCAGGTGATGCTGTTGGTGCTGTGCTCATTGGCTGAGATTTTCCCACGGTCTCAGCTGGGGTAGCCTGAGTCTGTAAAAGCAAACAACTCAATCACTAATCAATGCAATCAAAAGTTATTCCACCTGGAAGATTGCGCTTTTAGTCCATTACTAAAGATCACCAGCCCACATATAAATATATAACGTTTCTTTATATTACCATTACTTGGCTCACACTGACTCAAATGTCAGACCCAAAATCTGTGTTAACCCCATTCTGTCCATTACCATTACATTGACCGACTAACTTGAAACTCTAACCCTGAAGTAGGAAAAAATACTTACATGAGTTATCTCCTGGATCTTGGCGGAGACCCTTAGGGATGAACGCATGTTTTTCTTGATGTTGTAGTGGCGCTGCTGGGTCTGGCTTGTATGGGAGAAGTGATGCGCCATATCCTGTGCCATCGTCACAGACGTCTCAAAGGCATCGTCAAGCTGAAAAGATTTAAGACTTGCATATAATTTCTTGATCCCTTGTTCCTTGTAACAACAAAGATACAGTGCTATAGCATGTGTATTTGTACATTATCCCTTTTGCCAAAATGCTCCAAAGACTACATTCATAAGAAATTTTTTAGTACTAAATCTCAGCTTCTGTTCTAATTTTCAGTGCAACAAAGTGGCGGTTTACTGACTATTTCCTTTGATTTAACCTGCTACTGCATGCGCACCATTTTGAGAATCAAGTCGAAATTTTGTATACAGTTTTGTTACTTATTGCTTTCATATTACATTGTTCTAGTGCTGTTGATTTGCACATCATCCATGGAAATGTCAAACCCCTGCAGTACAGAAATGTGTCCTTACCAGGTTGACAAGGCTCTTTCGTATGGTAGTGGCTGTGACATTGCTCACTCCAAGCGTCTCTGACGTGTAGGCCTTCAGTTTACGGAGACTGGTACTCCGGGGCAGCATATGACCATTGTCATCCACAAAGATGTTAGGCACTCTCTCCTCTGCAGGTAACTGGTCAGTCAGCATGGGCCTCACAATATCCACCCAAGTGGCCAGCGACTCGTAGAGATCTAGCGGCAATACCAGGTAGCAAGGACCGTGTGATGCATACGTCTTATGGTTTCGCACTTGCAGCACCCACTTGCCTGGCTCCTCTTGGGTGGCATTTCTGAACTCGGTTACAGTCGCATTGAGGACCGCACCTGAGCGATTGCCGTTGGTGAGTAGCAGCCACAAAATCAGGTCAGTAGCTATGGTTGAGGCACTGACATACTGTGTTATCACCTGTGCATCCCCAGATGTTGCTGCCTCGCTCAGTAGCTTCAATGCTCTTGTATGGCCTGGTGACGAGAAGAACATGCGAAGATCTTCCGCACTCAATAGCTGCTGGGCCTGTTCCTGGTACAGGTCTTGTCGACGGACCTTTGTGTCAACCTTTAGTGATGTGAGCCACCTGGAAATTCTCTGTATTGCGGTGTCACACCTGTCTGATGCTACAAAGTCTTCAGAAAATTTACAGAATTCCAGGAAGAGCTTCAGGCTGTATAGGTAGCTCTTGAGTGTACCCACCCGCCAAGCAGGCTTCCCGGTGATCTCTGGTTCCTTCCAGTGTCTATGAAGGAAACCGCCCTTTTCCATGAGGGGGCCAACATCCTCAAACATGGCCAACCCCTTCTCCTGGATAACCTGCCTGACCTGCCGAACATGCTGCAGAGCTGTGTTCTCAGTCTTTGCCCCGCCATCGAGCCCCTCAAGGTATCCCTGGAAGCTGTCCATCATGTCCTGGCTCTGGTCCTCATTTTCAGACGAGCTCGGCTCTGGTGACTCTGAAGCTGTTTGGCTGAACCCATGCCGGGCAAGCTGTATTATGTGCCTGTAGAGGTTTTCTTTGCACTTAATTTTGTGATAGCCCCTCACATGGGCCGTGTACTCTGACACCTCACGGTCACACAACAAGCACTTGCCCTTGCGTTTCACAACCTTTCTGGCATCCCTGACATTGTGCACCAGTCTCAAATGTCTCTGAAGGCTGTTTGTCTCAACTGGGCATCTTGGAAAGGGGCACTTGAGCACAGTCGCGAGCCTTGCGGTGGTTGTACTCTTTGGCTGGGATGTACTCTGTTCAGGTGTCTGCTGCTCAGCTGAATCATTCTGTGTGGGCACAGGGGACTCTGTCCGTGTGAGAAAGGGGGACTCTGTCCTCTCCATACTGTAACAAAAAGTTATAAACCTATCTAGACACAGTGACATTCTATTGCAAGGCTTTTGGGATGTTACATTAACATGAGACTGCTACATAGATAACCATGATAACAGCTGTGAAACTTTAGGAAAAGGGTATTTCTGGTTCGTCTGTGCTCATGTGAGTCCCATGTCAAAATATTTTTGTTGGGTT
>CAXHLB010000193.1:0-32739 GCA_964017235.1 Sabellastarte sp. h YS-2021
TTTTTAATCTTGAGGTGTAATCGAAAGTTGTTGAGTAATAAAACTACTGATACTGCCATGGCCGCAATCGAAAATACTACTACACAAGGTCACGCAGAAAAAAATTCCTTGCCATTTTCCTCATAGTGCGCATGAGCAGTTAAGCCTTTGCGAAGGAAAAAAATAATAAAAACGCCGGCAGCAAACCATGTGCTTTTTGAATCCATGCACCACTGCATACGCACACCATTGAGGAGGCAGCTGTTGACGTGTAGTAGTAGTAGTAAAAGTAAAAGGAGGTGCTACATGCACACGCATTCGAAAGGAACCCTTTGAAGAAAGGCACCGATGGCAAGTGAATAACCTCTTCCTTCTCCAGTTTCGTAACAAAGTCCTTGAACCTTGTTAAAGGTCCCCGAGTTGTCAGGTGGTTTTACAACAAATGGTCAGGAAAATGTTCCTGCACAAGAAATCTCTCTGGTTTGCACAGCCTTTTCCCCGAAAAACCAAGCGTTTTTGATCGCATTATTTATTCAAATTGCCGTACTTTTAGTCTCGAGCAAATAAAAAAAACAAAACATGTATATTTTGCTGATTGATTGCGTAGAAAGTCCAAAATATCCCCCCCCCAAAAAAAGCTTCCGTTCACTCAAACGTTTTGAATGTTATATAGCATTCGTTTTTACTCATAATCTTGATCGTTGGTGCCAAGAAGAACCAAAGTTCTATGCTCTGTCTGCACAGCACAGGTGTTATCTAACATGGAGAAAAGGAAGACAGCTTAAAGTAGTAGTTGTAGTAGCTACGACTACGTTGGTAACCTTGAAACTTTCTTCGTGTAGAATCACTCCAAAGAAAATGTACTTTTGCCGATGGCAGCCTTTTTCGCATTGCCTGCCAGCACCCAAAATCCTTGTGCACATTCAGCATTAGCCATCTCTAAGAGAAGACAGCCTTATTCATATTATATAGCAGTGGGTTTTAGTAAAACATTACAATTCAGGGTGAGAGCAGTATGTAAAGTGTTTTAAGTCAGATCCACAACCTACAACTACGCAGAATCAAAATTAAACCCATATGGAAACGTGCTACCTGGATATTTCGTAACTCGCCCATGTACTACTACAACCACTACTGTTCCTGACGTATACACATTACACATGTACGCAGCAACAGGACAATTGGTAGAGGTGACCTTGGCAAAAGGTATATAGAACGTACATGGGGGAAGAAAGACGGCCTTTAATGGCCTTGAAATGCCTTCCTATGCGAAAGGCTGCCTCGAGGAGAGAAAAATTTTGCACGTGAAAACTTCTCTCTTTTGACTGTGGCCTCTAAGGCGGCTACAGCCTCTACTACAGCACGAAGAAGAAGAGGTAAAAATGCTTAAAAGGTCAAATATTTTTATTCAGGTTCAAGGCCTCTTTTCTCTCTCTCTCTCTTTCTGATGTAGTCTTCCTCCCCCTTTCTCGACGAATTTGTTCGTAAAATCCGAATGATTTCATTTTTCAAAATCATACATACTATAATCTTGTTGTCAAAAATGTTGTACTACAACATACTGGACGATAACCTTTAAAACAGCACATTGCAGTTTGGTACTATACTACGCAGTACGTACGTCCTAAGGTTACGTACATAAAGTGGGTGGAATCATGGCACTATGTAAGCTATTCGAGTTTACTATATGGTAGAATTTTTGTATTTGACTCACATTAATCTTATAATGACGGCCATCGCAAGAACACGGTGAACATAATTTATGCTCATTATGGGATTTGATTGAAAAAAGCTGATGCTTACGAGGCAGTGTTTGATGTGAAATTGTATTTGATGTTTAGCAACATCTGTCGGTACATGTTTGCAAATTATGTTTGCAGTTTTTTCGATCACGTCGTCATCAAAACATTTGTAACACGCAAGCATAGATCACGTGTCGTACGTAGTACGATGACAAGGTTTCTGAAGGTAGCGTAGCCATTTTGCGCGTCTCTTTTCTACCAAAGCAATAGTAGCATGCATACATAAGCATATATAGTATAAGCATTGTGGAAAGCAACTTGTTCACTCTGACACTTATCTTTTTTTCCTTCTCAACATTATTCATTAGCCTTTTGTATCGAAGAGGATAATTAATATGTACTTTATAATACGACAGGTCAATAAAGGGCCACGGGATTACAGAACATAAAGCAATAACTCTGTCAAGCAGATCGATGACAGAAGAAGAGTATCCAGAAAAAACAGCTTTTTGTCCTGGAAAAGGTGTGACCTTTGCATGCACTTATTTATATGATGACTTGTGACTTTTGGAGGACGTAAAGCAAACAAGTATAGTAACGGATAGAGGCAGTTTCTCTACCACGCCTTAAGAACAAGTCCCAAGGGAGTATTTCAAATAGTTGTTGGGAAAGACTGTCAAAACTATACGAATGCTGACCTTTAAAAAGGCTCCATTACTTTCAAAGCTCCAGCTGTATACATTAAAGTGGCACCCCTATCATGCGATCAATCAGACATATTTGGCATGATTTCTCAGAAATACTTTTCTGTTGTGTAATCTGATGAGTGAACGGCAAAAAATAATATAGATAGTAGGGAAGAAGGCAGCGTCAGGTCGAAACTTTCCTAATGCGATCATCATGTAAATATCCTTTTTTTTCCTTTTTTTGCTCTGCAGTCCTACGTGATATTTAAGAGGATTTGTAAAGAGGTAAAAAGTTCCTCCTGAGCACGGTTTCTATTGATGAAGGTGAGAGGTCGATAGCTCCTTTCCATAGTAACTACTACATTTGTACGCAGTATACTTTTCCAACCTTTTTTCTGTGATAACCCTTCAAGTATTTCACTGATTACAGAAAGGTATACCATCTGTTTCAATTTTCTTAGTGTAGCAAGAGCCTTTTTTGCTTATTTTAAGCATTATACGTACTGCTAAATAAACCCAATTCAATAGTACAATTGAAAAACTCATGGGAATGACCCAATGACATGGTCACTCTCGCGTGTAAAAGCCTCCTTTTTCTGCTATATTATGCTTTGTGGTTACTCAGAGGGTAACTTAAAACCCAGAAAACCCCGCAAAAAAGACCACTTTTTATATAAACGAAAAAAAAGCGGGAAAGTGGGTCAATATCGCGTGTGTATTGAAAGTCCTACTTTTTATAAAGCCTGCAACCGGCATTTGGTACAACCAACAAAAAAGTAACGACTCGTCTGGTGAATGAAAAGTAGGACAATGTCATTGGCGTCTTTGTTTGGGTAAGAAAGCATTTTTTGCTACTTAAATAGTAGTAAGGCATCAAATCGATGCCAGAAGCACCAACTTGCGCGCGCATTTCGTGCCGGCCGGTTTGTAAACTTTTGTCTCGTATTCCCCACGGAATAACGACGACTATAATGATACACATGGCCACTCAAGTCACTACAGAGTAATGATATATTACGTTTTTTATGTGTATCGAATTGGCCTTTTTTTGTTGTTGTACATTATGCCTCTTCTCCCTTGTACATCTGACTACTTATCTGTACACATGCTGTAAGTCGGAGAAAACAAAGGGTTTTTCCCTCAGTCTTGTCGACAAGAGAGAGTCGATATAAGATTGAGTTCATCGTTTTTTGGCATTGACGCGAAACACTGCGTAAAATAATGTTTCTTGTTTTTTGCTCTACTCAGGATCACGTAGTAGTAGTTGTTGTAGCTTGATTCACCAGTGATTTTTTGCTGCTTCTCCTACATGACTGTTTTTTGTCGCACACAGAAAGGAGAAGGAGAGGGAGAGAGCAACTCACTGAGACCTAAATTCTTGTGAGGAAGTTTTCCCCTTCTACGTCTTAATTCTCGCTTCTACTACTGCACACATTATGCCCACACGAATCAAAATTCCCTGATATCTGGACATCTTCATTATCGTGAATTGTAACGTTTTCCTATCGGTATAATTCATCACGTAATTTTTCCCTCGAAAAAATTCCAGTTTCGTTTATATGTTTTGAGATAATTTGGCGGTTGGACATTTCCCTGTTTGACAATGGAAAACTGATAACACGTTGCGCAATTTTCTACACGGGAAAGTCCAAATATCTCTTTCGCTCGTTGCCCAGACAACTGTTGTGTATTATGAAACTATTGCCTTGGAGATTGTCTACATATAGTAGTATATACATAGAAATGTTAGACTTTGCTATATATACCACCATGATTGCTGATTAAGACCGCGTGTCAAAAGCAATAGACGAATCATCAACCTTAACCAAGGCAGTATATGATCATTGCCTCTGTAATGTCTGCAGTTTTTGCATTTTCTCAAAAACTGCTAATGTAGTATGTATGCTGGTAGTACGTATAGCCGGGATTATTATAGTGTGTGTTTGCGTTTTACCTACAGTACGTCATGTAAAAGTTTCGTAACATGATTGACTTCATAAACGTTGAATAATGTTCCCATTTCATACGTAAGAAACGAAGCTTTACGTCTGGCGCTATAAGTTTTAGAGGCAAGCTGGTTTTTTTTCTTCTTGCGGCATAAGTCCAGCTGCAAACATTTTATGCCAAACAAAGAGGCATTCGTTGCACATTGTCTACATTACGTTTGCTTACACAATAAGTAGCGCGAAACGGAGAAAAACATAACTATGGCATAAAACGTTTTATGAATGACTGCAACGGAAATTGCAAAAATGTAGTGTATGTGTTAAGGGAGCTTTAACTTAATACCATAGGCCCATGTAAGTATGCCATTGGTTTTAACGCAGAACACAACAAACAGGTGCAAAACCAATGTAGCATTCTTCAAAAACAGAATATTGCAATTGTCACAGGGCACATGCATTTGTACGCTCCATTGCACGTATGATTGTCATTAAGTTTACCCATACTTTTTGTAGTATAGAAGTGGTGTTTTGCATCCTCTTGCCACGGTTTTATATTTTGCTGTTAGTAGTAGGTGGGAGGTGGCTCAAGCCCGGAAAGGGGTGTAAATGTGCTTTGTGATGCTGTTGTAATACTTACTACTAAGTAAATACATATTGTAGCATGCATATGCAATGCAAATGTCACAAACACTTACTTTTGATGTGCAAAAGTTAATCGCAATTATGCAAAAGAAAGATCACTGCTTATTACAAACAAAAGCAAAAAAAAAACCTTTTACGAAGTGATGTCCAGAAATGCATATAATGAAATGTAGTCAATAATGTGACCTTATCCAGCTCTTAAAAGGGATTTTTATAAGGACAGACTCGTACAAAACACTGTGCAAATAAATAATATTGGATTACCCCTTCGAAAGGGCTTAAAAAGTGTATTACATGTATAGTAGTAGACCCCGTGGTAAATAGTATACTACATGTTGCAGACGTAGCCAAAATGAATATTTACGGAGCAATTTCATTTCTTGCAGCAGAGTATAGTAGACTTTATAGTAGGGCATACACTACTAACCTTCAAAGAGATTTCTGCATCACAAAACGACCTGAATATTTAAACTAACAAAGCAGCAGCACACATATGGTACGATCTGTACACACAATAGAGAGATAATAAAGACATTCGAAATGGAAACGACTTCTTTGGTGTTTAAAAGAGAACTGCAGCTGTGAGCTTAATGGCGTGTACGTGCAAAAACTTCGAACTGCAATTGTGATCTCCATGAACTGCATACTTCTTATTGTCATTTTTGGAATGTTCTGCGTTGTAGAATGTCCTGAAACACATACTATACAGTCGTAGTATACATATACTACATGAGAAACATGAGAGTTATATTGACATTTACTTTAATTGCTGGATTAGCATAAATGTCCGAAATGTTTCATATAAGGAAAATTATATCACTTTTCGTCTTAGGGGCAAAAATATATACTAAATACATGATTTATGCACATTATAGTCTGTTTACTACTACTTAGTATTTCCTTGTTCTACTAAGATTTTAATAAATACCATTAAAATACGTCAACTCATGGACGAAAGCATTTTGATCAAATATTTCGATCACTTTTTGTTGTTTACAATTCGTACTTTTGTTGTTGCATAATCGTCATGTCTGATGTTATAAAAAGTAATATTACATTCGAGGCAAGGCATGCGAGTGAAAAAGAAATCAAGATACATAATTACTGTAATAATAGTAGTATTGCAGACGATATACGTTTAGTAGAACGTTTGTCGAGAGGAGCGGTGCAAAAATATTACCGGCAATTATAGTAGTAGTAGTGGAAGCGGGGTCCAAAAAACATGTCGAGGCAAAAGGTTGCTCGAAGAACAGCAACGAAAATTCACGACATATTTTAATGTTGCTGGATCGTATCAAAATATATTTCATCCTTCATCAAATGTTATATAGTACTACATAAGAACTCTCACAAACAAAAATTTATATCATATTGCACGGTCGACTGCCTTTTAACCTCGTGATATTATATCATCAAGAGTAGTATACGTGCTTCTACATAGTAAACATTGGGTGGAAAGTACAAGACCCATGTTCAAAACAAGATGTGCTATGTGCAATCGCTGTCAAATTCCTAATAAGTGAAAAGATATGTATGTAATTGACACGGTAACATGTTTTAGCATTAACATGAAGGAGTGTACTATAACAGCTTGTGACGACAAGGAAGGAGCAGTGAAACCGTCACTTCGTAAAACTCATATTACAAAGATGACCTGGCCTGAATATCAATCGTCGTAGATTTGATTTGTTGAGGGTTAGCTGAGTGGTCAACATGAATAAAGATCGTGTGTTGTTAAGCAAGCCTTGATCAAGTTTAGAAAGGAGAAAACCTTAGGATAAACTGTAAATTATTGTTCTTAACAAGATTGTATTAAAACAAAGGATTGTTGACATACTAATGACCGCCACACACATTCTGAACATTGCTGAGCGCTACTTTTTTTCTTAAAAGTGAGCAAGCACACATTTCGCATTGGAAAGCGCTCTATCGCTTATTCTCATGGGACGAAAGTTGAGGTGTTTCTTTGTAGTCGCTCAACCGCTGAAGGACGCGTACTGTGTGCAATTGTCGAAATATTGAGGCTTTCTTTGAATTTTTTGTTTTAAAGGCGCCGAAGGTTGGGCGCCATACTTGACTTTAAGATTGACCACTGAGTACCACGTGACTAATATGAGTCACGCGTTAGTAGCTGAAAATAACTGAAATTCTTCAAATTACTGTATAAACTCTAAGTCGCACGCAATTTAACGAACACACACACACACAGGATTTAGATAGCAACAAGAACACAATCGTCATCTCACACGATTTGCGGTTAACTTACCGCAGCAGTGACCTAATGATGCTCCGACTTACCTCACTTTACTTTAGACTGATGACGATATGATGAAGTTCATCACATTTTGTACATTAGTATGTAAAAGTACAAGTACAAGTAGTAGTTGAACTACTATACTACTTCTTCACCGGCAGATAAAATATCCGGTCGATTTTGACGATGAATTAAAAATCGGAGACGTCAGATACGATAATATGACGTAAATATAAATTAAAGTAAAACTCTTTTAACGTTTACCATATGAAATGTGACTTTCCTCAAAAATTAACCATTTCTGAGTAATCGGCGATTCATCAAAAAAGGTGCTTTTTTGAAAAAAGTCAATTTTTGGTTTTTTATTAAGCGATTTTTGCACACATTTGGCCAAAAACGGACTTTTTGCTACCCGACCACCTTTATTGAATCGCTGATAGCTCATAAACAGTTCATTTTTAAAGAAAGTTATACTTCATATGATGTACGTCAAAAGAGTTGTACTTTAATTGTTGTTTAGGCCAAATGTTTGTATCTGACGTCTCCGATTTTCAATTCGTCAGCAAAGTCGAACCGTACTTTTTATCTGCCGGGGAGGAAGTACCTATAGTATAGTACGTACTAGCAAATACCAACTACAAACACATTCCCAGACACATTCCAAGGGTGTTTCACACTCTGGCTTTCATTTTAATTGGGAAAGTGATTGATGTGTAGTAGTATGTCTCTATAGAGGTAAACTTTTTAGTACATTCGAACTCTTTGGTCCCTTGAACAAACAAACTTTGCTGCGTAAAATCACGAAAAAAATATTGCGTTCGAAACGTTCCACTTGATAAGATTTTGACGATTGCAAACAACGCGCAGCATTTAAAACGCAACTTCAATTGGAGATAAACAAAAGGGAGATTAAGAACGTACTCAACGCTGCCTTGACTGTGTCAACACATCCTACTATATGCCTACTGCTACTTTTGTGACTCACAAATGAAATGGGACTGGAAAATTTCCTTGTACCCGTAGACAAAATGATCGCCTCAGTCGGGTTTGCTCCTTTTTGTTGCACGATTTGAAACGATTTAAGTTTTTGTACCAAAATATTGTTAGATAAGTTAGGCGGCCTTTAACGAAGAGTTTCGAGCACACGACGACACGTCATAATGGTATGTCTTCAGTATTATCAGTCAGCTTTTGATATGGAGAAAGACCAAAACCTTAGGAGTGTTTAACTCTAGTACGACGCAGAAATGCTGTTTCAGATTAGTCTGTTGCGTCTTCCTCAAAGTACAAATGTTGAACTAAGCCGACTTTATTCTTGCGTATTGTATATATTTCTACAATTACGGGTCTACTAATCCTATTCACTTAAGTACTTGCATATAGCTTGTCTCGAAAAGTACGTAATTTCGAGTACGTAGTTAGTTGTTACTATTAATGTTTCGTAGTAATTTATATTCTACTATTCGTTGCACAAAAGTACAAATAATGCTACTAGTAGTAGCAGTCGTAAAAAAGGACCTACTGCTACTATTGTAGAACGTAGTAAAAGTAGGTCCAAAGGGCCCCTGTTTGGAGCAAATACAACGTACCCTGCTACTACTATACTATGTAATATATAGTACATACAGTCAAAACCATATAAAATGTTCGCGGCTACTGTAGTAGTACTGTAGTATATGTAGAGTACATAAGTTTTTTAATAGAAGTACGTACTACGAGAGAACAATATGGAATGCAGCTACAGTAGAAAGATGCATTTTTTGCACATAAAATTCCAACCCCTCTCTCCGATGCATTTATTGCGACATTCTCTTGAACTCAGGCTCAACTGAATTTACACTGGCACTGTCTCAATACAAACTCAACTTAAAGCACAATGAGACCACTATCTTCCAGGCTTAAACCTTTGCTCGAAAAGTGCATTATATTTTACGGTGCAAACAATTGCGAAATGGCCTCTTTCTCTGTTCTTCTGTTGATAGTAGTATCTGTAAGATATAAATATCACGTTTAAACGCGTTTAAACGACATTCCGATAGGCATTCGCATATTCTCACACCCCCTCCATTCATGTGAAAACATCCATCTTCTATACAGGTGACGCCGAGTGCTGGTCATCACGCGCAGGACGGTAAGCGTTGCCGAATGTAGTGAGAGTGCGCTCACATTTTCTTAAGGCGGCTAATAAAAAGGTAAATATTCCGGCAACGCTCAATGCGTCCGTTATTGTTTACATTGTGTTCAAATGCGTTCCTCCTGCGTTCCTCCGGGCGTCCGGATTGTGAGAAAAGATGCGTCTAAAGCAACACAACCCATACCGGGTCAAGTTCCAGGCAAAGAGCCGTTTTCGTAAACAAAAAACGTTGAAGTTCTTCCATCAGCCGGATTACAGACGAAGTGCCTTCACCTACGAATTATTTTACGGCCGCCTCGATGCTTTCCAAAGTCCTGGATTCAAGCTTCACCTCAACCAGACCATGAAATCCATCTTAGCTTGGACAGAAGAAGAGACAGCTATCATGATGAGGAAATACGTGGCCTCTCAAAACAGGCAAAGACGAAAGCATGCCTTAATGCCACCGTCCAGAGTGCCTCCTATTGGGGTCATGTTAGGACAATTCTTCTTAGGTAAGTTATTCTGTTCCAAGGGCGGCGTGAGCATTTGCAAAAACTTAAGGTGTAAAACAAATTCCGAGCTAAAGTTTGAAAAGAGAGAGCATCTCTTATCAAAAGAGATTTTGGGACAGATACTCTTGCAAATTCTTTCAAAAATGTCCTCTTTTTTTTTTTTTTTTTTTTTTTTTTTTTTGCTGGGCTAGCCATTTTTCTCTTTCTCTTCCTCTCCTTCTCTCTCATTTGTCGTCATATATAAAATTACATGCCTCAGACTAAATATCTGCACTCTCCACGTGCCACATCGACGCCGTCCCAAAGAGGTGTGTTGAATCTCTCTATGTCATTGTGTCCCAGTTGTAAAAGCCGTACTATTTGTGCATGAATAAAGAGGGAAGGTAGAATCGAATATTGCAATTTGCAAGCATACGACATCAGATTGTTATTACACAAATAGAGCACAGACATTTATTGCAAAAAATGTGTCCTTTCCCGATTTGTACTTTCCATCTATGACGGCGTTTGACGTATTGACTTTTTCCTTATCTACATCTTGTAGTAGAACAGAAAACTTTGATCGTAGTTTAAGGATGCTTGTTCCTCAGAGAGTTATTCAACCTTTGTAGAGTGGTGGTTTTAATCAGATCAGTAAAAATATAACACAATAGTGCACGAATTAAAACCTTGACGGTACCCAATATGTAGCCATATCCTGAATGAAAATTCCGGGCCAACTCGGTGTGGCCATAAAATACGTAAGATATTTCGATTAAGGCCAAAAGTCGTGTCATCGTGTTAATCCAGATTGTGATAACTGTTTCAATAGGTTACAATTACAGAATTTAAATAATCGTCAAATTGCACCTTTTGGGTCGGAACAAAGTTTTGATTAACGGCTCGTAAATCATGTTGCTGCGGCCTTAATTCGCGCTACCACAGCATTTCAGCGACGTTGAATGTCAATTTTCACGTCTGTGCAAAATAAGTTGCAACACCTGTTGGAGGAAGGAAAAATAAATAATTGTGCTGACGTCACTTGTAAGAGGCAGAAAGGATCCTTTTTTGTATGCTCCATTAGCTCATTAAAATCTCATCTTTTTTTTTAAAAAAAAGGGGAACTCTTACGCAGCTGTGTTTACCCCGTTCAAAAAGTGTTGCTCGCCCACACAACGGGGGTGTTTTTTCCGCAACTGACCAACAAAATACGTCGTAGTAACTGTTTATTAACCGTTTTTTCCCAAAAATAACTTTCGGGTTCATTCATCTCTCAACCCCGTTTCCATTGTAGGTCATAACGAACTTTTCTTTTCCCGCAATATTCGTATTGGTTTTAAAAAAAGTGACCATTTTCGAAGAAGTCGTTTACTCCCGATAACATCACCCATATGCACTTCGGCGTTGTGAAAATGTTCATTAATACATGATGATGTACTGAAAGCAAGATTTCAATCTAAATCTATATATTTTTCTCCTGAAAATGAGTCGTAATAGTTACGTAGTATACCTCAGTAATGTCGGTTGCTACTAATGGACACAGGCTTAACAGAGCTTAACACCTTATTGGCTACCGTTTGCGCGAGCGGTGCGTTTGCGTGCTGACCCCTTTTCAATCTCCAACGTATTTTCGCGCTACGCAGCGTCAATCATTTTGCTCACACCCCTTCCGGTGGTACAGAGCAGCGGCAAGAATTTTAAGCCCTTTCTAATTTTTTAAATAAAGAATTTTTGTTCCGTTGTCGAGGAGGATCGATAGCAACATTTTTTCCTTTAAACGGCGCATGAGCAGCGAAGTGGGTTATATTTGTACTTTCTCGAGAGGAAAAGAGTGACCCCTAAATGTGTATATTTACTACTACTATACTACATCTGTTGATGATCATTGAGGTATGACGAAGACGCGGTCGTGTTGTTTACCGTCTCGAAAAATGACGACTCTTTTTTCCCAAGAAGTCATTCATTTCGTAATATAAGCAGGTCATTTAGTTTTTTAGGCAATGAGTCACAAGGCTCGCGGTCAGATGTAATTTGATATCGTTTACTACCTGTTTCATGACTTACAAGAATTTTACGCAAGAACTCCCGAGGAGATTCAGTCTATTGGAATTTGTGATCAATTTGGTTTGATATCTCTATTGGATCGATTTGTTTTGCTCCGCATCAGCGAATTTATGCGCGGGCGCGTCATTGTGTTGACCTGCGTATTTGACCGTCGCGCTGTAATAATGGAAATACGCGGGAAACTACACAGTAATTACTCAATTCGCGCGCTTTTTAAGCTTTTAACAAAAGATTGTTTGGGTTCTTTAAATTACCAGTTTTATGGATGTTGTTCCAAATGTAACCCTTACTTAACTGACTTTGATTGTATAACGAGGTAAATTTGGGCCTTTTGAAGCAGTTTTCAATGCACCCTTAATCATATTCCCATGCCTCTTATTGGCTGTTAGTTACACACATACACACGTACGTATATCAGAGAAAATTACGCCGCGTCACTACCAAAACACTGTATATTCGAGCGGGAGAGGTAAAAAGTAGTTCCTTCTTTCCCAGCAACATTAGCGCAATATTTATCGCTCATAAAGTGATAAGTTTGGTGCAAAGTTTCCATAAAAGACTGTAGAAAAGATTTAGTGACCAACTTTCCGAATGCACTGTAGAATTTCCGGATTATTTGAAAAAACTTAGTTTTCCGGTGTCCGAAATTTGCTCCGTGTAGCTTTTGAAGTGAAATTTTCTGTTTCTGCTTCTATCCATAAAGCGTTCTTGTGTTGGAACAGTTAGTAAAGAGCGACGAACCTCCGCTGTTCTCTCTCTTCGTCCTTCACTCTCAGTTTACTCCTTATCGGTGAATGGCGAAGCAAAAGGCGGTTCATAACACTGTTTGACGCCCAAGTGCATTTTCCGTACTCCATAAAAGCTGTTTTGTACTAAATAAGCTGTGCGCTTATTTAGTGAAAAAATGTTTTGCCATCTTCTCCCTGTGCGTGCGTATATGTGTATACACATGTATATAAGCCTTGAGTTCAACGTACGACTGGAGGCCATCGGATGTATATAGCGAAGGAAAAATTTGGAACGGTACCCTTCTCCTATGATACTATCCTCCCTCTGTTTCCATCTACTCCATACATTTGTAGTTCAAGATTCAGTATCTGTTTTACTCTCGCCCGTTACGGACGCGTGTTGTCAGTGTTCTGAACTTTGTACCAATTTATTGGACTTAGAGCAAAGTGTTGAGTTTACCAAACCTTAAGTTAAGGAACATATAATACCCAGTTAATGGGAACTGCAGTGCTAAGTTTAAGTTTACGTTAGCTTGCTATGTTCACCATGTCTCCCTCATCAGCAATGTGCTCAGAAGCTAAGTTAGCAGGTGAGAGAACCGAGTTCTACGCGGCTCCTTTAAAAAATTCCGCCAAATTTGCCTCCTCTTAAGTTCAGTGCAATAACAACACAATGTTATGCTTTGCAGGTCTTGAAGACCAAGTGAGATTACCGGCCAGAGAGCCCTTCGAGAGGGCTTACCGAGTCGGAGATGTCCTCGGAAAAGGAGGATTCGGCACAGTCTATGCCGGAATTCGCATACGAGATGGCAGGCAAGTTGCCATCAAACACGTTGCCAGGGCTAAGGTTACAGATTGGGACTTGGTAAGTTGACATAAAGACAGACTTTTTTTGAGTCACAACATTGGCCTTTTCTCTGCAGTTGAATGGACGTCGAGTCCCTTTGGAGCTCAAGCTCTTGTCCCAAGTCCAAGTAGTTCCTGGAGTAATCCGCTTGATTGATTTCTACGAGCGACACGACTCGTTCATTTACGTAATGGAAAAGCCATCACCATGCAAGGATCTGTTCGACTACATCACTGAAAACAGACAACTTGAAGAGCAAGTAGCCAGAAATTTCTTCAGGCAAGTCGTGGAAACTGTCATTGCTTGCCACAGCAAAGGAGTCATTCATCGCGACATCAAAGACGAAAACCTTTTGGTTGATCTTCGGACCTTGGACCTGAAGCTGATTGACTTTGGGTCAGGAGCCTACATGAAGGACGGTGTTTATACAGACTTTGATGGTAAGCACAATTTCCCTCTTTATCTTGCCGCTATGGTGTTGCACATGTCTAGCCAAAAGCTGTCGCCAATCAACAGAAAAATACTAAACAGTTATCTGACACACAGAGATATTTTGCATTCAGAAAATAAGGAAAAATGGTGCAAAACCCTTTTGACTTTTTTTTTGCCATGCGGAGATTTCACATTTTTTTCTCAAAGATAAAAGTTTGACCTCTAAGCCTACTCTTAAATTGTGATCAATCAAAAGAATTTTTTATCAACCATGGGCGTACAGACATCAGGGTTGATACTACCAAAAACCTAATTGTGTAGTCTTGAACAAACATATATTAATCTTGGGTTGATTGATGGTTAAAAATGCATTTTCACTTCAAGTATTTTTGGCGGGTAAATTTGAATGAGAGTAATTTTGCGGAGGTAACATCTTCGTAGTGGTAGGGCAATGAACTTAAACACAGGTTGAATGAACCCAGAAAATGTGGTTGTGTGGAAACCAAACGGCCCCCTGAGCGCGCGCCAACAGTACCGTTGCCATGTTGCATAGAGCGCGCGCGCGCCTAGTGCAACACATAGGTGGGTGGCTTCTTTATACCTGACTGGGTGGCAAAAATTCTTGTTGCTACATGATTGGCAATATACCCTTTGGGCATAATTTATGGGTTTTTTTTAAATTTTTGCAAAGTTACTGAACCTGAGACAATACATCAGCAAAATTTTAGTACCTCCAATGAAACTGAACGTGCACTGCACGGCAACTGCACGACAACGACACTTGCAAAATCGGCTAGACGGTCCTCCTTCTGCGTGTTTTTTTTTATTGGAGGCCCGCTGCACAATGCAATGCGCAGTCTATATACGTCATCAAGGCCTCATATTTTAACCAAACGAAAGTGCATGTATTGGAAGAATCGTGGTCACAGGGAGAAATGGTATTGTGCCATTTATATTTATAGTACTATACTATATGTGTGTACTTTGCGCGGCTAGACATTTTTTCACAACTGAACTTTCTCCACGGGACTCACGTTAATTATTTTGTTACAGGAACTCGAGTTTATGCCCCTCCAGAATGGATCAGATATAGTCGCTACCATGGCAATCCAGCCACAGTTTGGAGCCTTGGCATCCTCCTTTACGACATGGTTTGCGGTGACATTCCATTCGAACAAGATGAGCAAATTTGCAATGCCGAGGTCAAGTTCCGAACCCGTCTCACTCATGAGTGCCAAGATTTAATTCGTCAATGCCTACGACTCCGTCCACAAGAGCGTATCCCCTTGGAGGAGATCCTCAGTCACCCCTGGATGACCATGTCACCTGTCCTTGATCATCATGTACCATTAGTATCATCCTCATCATCTGTGTCATCATCCTTTTCATCCATCGTTGCGACCGACGGTGGCTCCGATTCAGCCGGACCATCGTCAGGCACATCATCGAAGAAATGCAGTTGCAGCAGCAGCACCACGACCGGTTCTCTGTCAGCCTCGTCATCAGCGTCATCGTCTGCATCTCGGTTCCACCATCCCCCAGCAGCATCTCATCAGTGTTCGAATGTTCAACATACTGCCAGTACCAACAAGTCTTCGACTACTACCAATTCAAATCTAATGCTGCCACCTGGTCAAGTGCACGTCCAGCAAGTTCCCCAACAGCTACAACATCAAATACAGATCCAACAACTTCACCTGCAACTGAACAACAGTCACCGCAACGGTGTTCTGATGGCTCAAGCTAACAAAGTCATGGTTCAGTCTCACAACGCAGCAGCTGAAGGTATCTGATACGTCTTCAGCCACTTACACTTAGGAGATTCGTCAAGAAATTTGCCCCTGTACCAAAAAACCAAACCCAGGCACACGCCCAAGCCCTCTGTCACAAGAGAGCTGAGAAGTACCTCCGAAAATTCAAGCTGAATAGAAGTGTTGGAAAAGATAACTAGCACAAGACCAGTAAAAGCTGCTGAGACAAAGACTCCTTTAACAAAGCAGACTTCTACACTTTTTTTTACTATGAAGAACATCCTGGTGACTGTGAACTAAATCGTTCAGTCTTAAATGCTATAAACAGCGTTTTATACAATATACAGAAACAAGATTGTAGTGTTTTATAGATAGCATACCAACCAATGTTAAAAAAGCCTATTTGACCACTCGTTCACGGCTTCAAATGGTGAAGCTATATATCTGTTGAAAATGTTTCGAGCATGCTACATCAATATGTAGTAATTGGTGCCTCATGCATGACTGGTGGTTTCTCGCTTGATTTTAAAGACCCCTTGTACCCCCCCCCCCCCATATTACCCCCTAAAATGACCATTAATTGAACTTATGTGTATAAAGTACATTAATAAGAAAAAATTAAAGCCAAAGACAAAGGTTCAAAAATGGTTCAGTAAAAAAGTGCTTCAGTTCCAAAGCACTCTAAACTCTTGAGTAGATGATAAGGCCTCGCAAGAAAAATTACAATTTTGTGGAAACCCCCAGTCTCTAAAACCATTGTAACTGTCATTATTGAAAAACGTTATAAAAAATCATATCGCCCAATTGAAGAAGAAAGGTTATATTTTGAAGGTTTTAAAGGCATATTTTTTAGCTCAAAAACTCCCCTAACCTGCCCACCTATTACTAAATCGGAAATATTTTTTTGGGAAAGAAAAATTAGAACTTTATCCTATCCTAGGTTTCGTCTTAGATTTTTGTTTGTTTTCGAATGCCCAATAGATCTCATTAAAGAAATTCACTGTCTTATTCGCTATATTTTATTTTTTAAAAAAATGTGCCCCCTGGTAAACTCCCCCTCCAATAAATAGCCTTTTACCTGCTTTAGTTTGAGCCCATCTGGAGAAAAACCGTATCCTTTTTCTGTTTTGGAAACATGGAGAGAATTCCCTCCAAAATTTTGCTCCGTGAACTGACCAAAATTTTCTTTTTTGACCCGAAACCCTTTCGGTTTCTCGACGAAATATAGCATCCAGTCAAAAACCCGCACTATAGTTCCTTTTTATCAGTTAAGAATATTTTATTCGTGAATTTATATCATCTAATTACCCCATTATAAGTGAGACCCAATTTTTAGTTACTATTGAATTCAACTATATAGCCAGTATCATAAATTGTGTAATCGAGGTTGAAAATAAAAAAAATCACAACAATGTTCAAAAATCTCCTCTCTTGACTACTTTCATCCGCGCCTCCCGTAAAAAAAGTCTACTACTACTACCGAGGGAAAAAGTGCAACGCGAAATGTATGGGATGGTTTCTATTAACATTCCAAAGTAACTTTTTCCCAATGGTTGAGTGCGCGGTTCTTGAATTAGGTCAACGATGGAATTTCAAAAACTTCGCGACGGCGGCGGCGTGCGAAGAGAACAGGTGAATCGCGGTGCATGCGAGCATGTGTGTAAGTGCGTGTGTGTGCACTCGCTGCATGTATGGTTCACATATGGAGTTGAAGGACCCTTCTTGAAGGTTTTTACATTCACTTGAGGAATTTTCACGAGTTGAACTACGTATACCTTTTGGCTGCTGCTGCGTAAGAATGTGTACAAGCTGCCGTAGTAGCTACGCCCTTTTCAATGATGACGCGGGGAATATCGTTATAGTAATGACGTCGCTTTGATAATGATGATTAAGACGCAACACCTTTTCATTTGGAAACCCTGTCCGTCATATTTTTTCACCGAGATTTACCCCCCAATTCCCAAAAGATCCAATTAAAGTTCCAGCTTGGGAAAAAAGTACGTCAACTGTAGTACACTATTAATCTGGCTGTGTTGTCAGCTCGCAAAAATGTGATTGGAAACACGTCAATTTGAAATGCTCTGGTAGTCATTTGGCAAAAGATCCCAATTAATTAGTAGCTACTCATCCGTCATTAGGTGACCGGAAACTGCTGATCAAATGCATGCCTGGTGATCAGGGGTCATTACACTTGGTCAAAACATTGCGTCAAGTGTAATCTCAGTTACACCTCCTTCGACAACACCCCCAAGAAAAAAGTTGTCAATTATACAAATATTTTCCCCAACTGCATCATTAGCAAGAATTTTTACTTCTTACTGCAGAATGCAAAATGCATCAATCATATTCAATAAATTTGCCTTGGTGTTAATTATAGCTTTGACCTCGTTTCTCCGTGGAAAAAGCTGCGACACATCACGCAAATCTCGGCTTACAACTTGTTTTATGAACTTTTAGTTTGCGAAGAGATTTGTTCTTGTCCCACGTCTAGACTCTATTATTAATCCTTGCAGATGTTATCCATATTTTACGACCTATTTGTACTTCTTTAAAGCGTGATTGCAAACGCTTCTTTACAAAATAAATGTTGTTCGAGGGCCTATCGTAAAAGTTGAAATGACCCAAGACTCGTCAGAAGGAAAAAGTTACGCCTTGCCTTTTTGAGTAAACAATGAGTCTGAGAAAAGACCGTTTTCCAGAGAAGTCGATTTTTTTGGTCGCCAGTGAAAGAGAAGAGAAAAAACAAATAGAATTACTACAGGTGCAGAGAGGCAATGGTTCTTGGTATGAGTCATGGTTAAAAGATTTATCGTGTACTCTCACACCTGGTCTTATATGTGTGTCACAGTCTCGTGCTCAAACTCAAAAAACAGCTGCTTTAGTAGTAGTATGTTTGTAGCTTATTGCTGCTGATACAATTGTAACTTTTCAAGCGAACAATCGCAAACATTGACTGAGTTTTTTTGCAAAAAAAACCGTCACATCATATTTCGCTTGAAAGAGGATATTTTTTGTGTGTTTGTGGCGCCGAGTAACACTGAACTTCGCACTCTGGGTGCGAATTTCTTTTAGCTCGTATTTCTGTTGATACTATTCCGTTGCCTGACTTATGGAGAACACAAAAGAATAAAAGTTTATATTGCTGAACTACGTAAACTCTCTTGAATTTCAATCTCAGTTTATGCTAAAAGTAGCCACCTGCAAACTGCTAACTTTTATAACTTTTGAGGAAAACCTGCCGGAAAATCAAAAAAATTCGTCTAAATAAAATCCGTTCACCTGCTTTAAACGCTACCCAGTCACACCTGCGTCGTGTGAGGAGCCAAAGAACAATGGCTTTTAACCATAGCTAAACGATGCACTCATGCAAGCATAATTACTACTCAGGGGCAATTAATTAATTTTTCATCACGAGGCTTCGATTATGAGTAGATTCCTTGAGTGCACTGCACGATTCAATCAACCAATATTTCTCATATCAGATTTCATTGAACAAAAAGCCCAACTGATATATAGTAGTTTAAACGAGGTTTTTGTGGTGTTACTACTAAAAGCTTTATAGTACTTCCTCACCGTCAGAAAAATTATCCAGTTCGACTTTGCCGACGAATTAAAAATCGGAGGGTTAAGATACATATGTACAACCTGAATAACGATCAAACTTCAATTATCTGGTCGCATATCATATTTAACAAACACCTCTCGAAAACGTACCGTTTTAGAGTAATTGGCGATTTACTAAATGTGGTCGGGTGGCAAAAAGTCCGTTTTTGGCAAAAAGCGTGCAAAAATACGTAGCTTAATAAAAAAAATAAAAACGGACTTTTTTCAAAAAAAGTACCTTTTTTGAATTGCCGATTGCTCGGAAACGGTTCATTTTTGAGGAAAGTTACATTTCATATGGTAAGCGTCAAAAGAGTTGTACTTTAATTGTTATTTAGGTCATATTATCGTATCTGACGTCTCCATTTTTTAATTCGTCGTCAAAATCGACCGGATTTTTTTTTCTGACGGCGAGGAAGTAATATATAGTATAGCAAAGGAGCAGCAAAATGGCCATTTCGCAGTCGACATTTCAAGGCAACTGTAACTATAGTACACACGTCATAAGTCTACAAAAACTACGGCTGCGTTAGCGAAGCTATTGCACAATATCATATTTATGCGAATTTTACTACTACTACTACTGTCTACTACTACTACTACTACTACTATAGTACCTTTTTCCCAATGTACACACAGGCCTCCTTGTTCTGCATGAATGCTGGCAAATAGTATGTTTTGCAAAATTGTTTTCATTTTCTTGTGTCTTTGCGATTTCATTGCAGGGTTATTATATTCACTACGAAATTCTCTCCTTTTTTTTGCATTCCTATGATGTTTCAGTTCAATTCAATGGCCAAGGTCTATTGCTCGTGATTAGAAGGAGACAAAGTCATTCATCAATGACATTCATTCATTTGTAATCAACACGATTCATTGACCCAATGAAGGCAAAACAATTCAAATTGTGTGTGCATAAGGAAACGAATCACACAATAGTTACATCACCGCCATCAGCAGCAGCAGCAGCTCCCTTGCCGATGACAATTGAAGTAATTTTATCTCTACTATAAGTCATTCATAGCGAATTCCTCAACAAAACATGACAATGAATTGATTCCAAAGAAGTTGAGTTGCTGCTACTAAAAAAGAATTCCGGTATTTCGCATGCAGCAATTCTGAAGAAGTCAATTCTGTTTTTTACGTATACAAAATACGTGATACTATATAATACTATATAAGAATAGTATAGTAGTAGTATAGTAGTGGTGATAGTAGGCACTAAAAATACCTCGCAGAACTGACATTGCGTAGTAAGCTTCTCAATGAATGGGCGCGAATAGTTTGCAGTCTTTAAGCTTTCTTTTGTTATAACTTTCTAGAAAAATCGAAAGGAGTTGCAGCTACTACTATAACTATACACACAAGAAAAGTGACCACGACTTTAAAAAAAAAAGTTTTTTTCATTGATATTTCACGGGAGACTGGATTCCTGGCGCCTACATTTTTGACTTCCTCTCAATGTTATCATACAAAAAGGGTGTTTTTACACACTGGATCTGTCCACAGCCGCACGCTTCATTAGCTGAGAGGAGTACAAGGACAAGCTTTCTTTATTCGTCTTGGGAGGTACAGTAGTATGAAGCAATTGTATTTATTGTTTCAGTATTTTTTTAAGGGCAAACAGCAACAAGTACTAATCCGAATTTACTGAGCGAAGACAAACTTATTTCTTCTTATCGCATGATTGCTTGCTAATTCCCCTAAAATCACAAAAAAACCGAGGAGTTGTCCACCTTTATTCTACTACAACACTGCTGTGTACATGGAACTGGGTCGGTCATTTACAGGGAATGGACAAACTACTAATAAAACGCTTCAGTTCTCGACAACTTTTAATTCAACTCGTCAAAGTTTTTTCCTTTTAAAAGTAGACAAAAATAGTTGCCACAAAAGGGAAACGTAAGATGCATCTCATTGAAAGACTACAATGACTTCTACTAGTAGGTTGCAATTCTTTGTGTAGTAGTAGTGCAAAATGTCTGCTGCAAAATACAAAAAAGAGTTTCCACTTGGCTGCAAGACCCTATAAACTTAAACATGATTGTGAGCTATAGTACAGTAAAATTAGTTCATGTCAAAACTGTTGACGAATAAAGAGGCTTTTTAGAAATTAGATATGCCTGAAGAAAAATCCTTGAAGAGCTTTCACTTTTAACAGATCAATTTTCGCACTGTTCTCCTACGCAGAGAAGTCGTCAGGGTCTAAAAGTCAAAGAGAAAAAAGAAATAGTAGGTTAAGTTTCTTTTCCAATTGTCTAGTTAATAAGTCTCGAAGCAGATTGGTGAATGACAGGTCAAGTAGTTACGTAGTGCATGTGACCTAACGTCACGCATAGGGAACAAATAAGGTTGTACTTATCCAACCGTAGCTTCTTGCTTTCTCTTACGTTTCTGCTACTCCTACTACTTCTTTTTTCTTCACTAATTATGCAACAAGAAAACCGAAAATTACCGAGAACAACCTACTCATCGGCTGACTCACTTAAAAGTAATTTTTTTGTTTGTTTGTTACGGTACATGCACTATACGCTCGGTAACACTTAACAAGCCAAGAACTAACTCTATTGGGGCAATATCTTACGAGCGTATCTAAACAATTTTGTTACTATCTCCTTGAAGCTGCACTCATAGTTGACGGCAGACTTGGGACACTATTACTTGACAGCAGTCGGATTTGTGTCCCATAGTATGTGGCATTGTTTGTAGTAGAGTAGAATGCCAAGCTCTCACCCACATAGGTGGGCACTTGTCGAAGCGTTAAAGAATTGTTATGCTTTACCCTGCTCGCATGTGTAGTAGTAGTATCGGTCAGAAATAGAGGCAGTAGTTGGAGCTGCTACGACGTACTATAAAGCAAAGAGGCATAGGGAGAGAGAGAGAGAGAGAAAGAACGACCTCAATAGATGAAAATATCCCAAGAATGTCAAACTTAGAAAGCAAGATGTCACACCGCTAAAGCTCGGTCGCTAAAAAACAAAAGTAGAGTACATTTTAGAAATGCGTAGGTTCTTAACTGGATCTTCAGTTTTTTATCAGATTGTGCTTGGAAAATTCCTTTGAATCTAAACGGCTTTTGAAAACAGCTCAATAAAACTTTCCGCTTGACAAATTGTGTCAAAAAACCTCTCCTCTCCACCAGGAAGTTTTCTCGAACAATTACACTGCGCTGTACTAAAGTCAATTCCTTTACTTAAGAACAAAATGACCGAAACGTTTTAAACTCGTCGTATAAAAGTAGTTTTCCCTTATAAAAAAGGGGGTCATTTGAATTAAGCTGTTACTCTATGAAGTCACAAGGTTGATGGCTAAAATCTGTATATATATACATATTTTGAAACTGATAAATACGTGACGCATTCAAAGTGGCGATGACATCTGAATGTTTGTACAGGAAGCACTATAGTAAGTCGAGTAGCTGTTATTCGTTGAGTGTGCTTGTACTTGAGTGTTAAAAATTGCAAATACGCATTTACAATAATGAGCATCGAGCAGTTACGAAGTGTCAAGCAATTGTCAAGTCACATGGAGTACAACCAAGTGTTTAACGAGGGCTACGTGACGCAATAAATGTTTATTTAGTTTATAGCAGTGCGTGAACAGTGACACGTTTCAATAATAATTCTTCAATTAAACATTTTTCTCGGGGAAATGGAAGGTGGGAAGAAACTTTTTTAGCAGCAACTGATGATAACTGATGGATTGGACGTGATCGTAGCCTGTTAACGAGTTTGCATGCTGGTAGGCAGTACTCCTTGCTGACCTAAAAAAGAGGAGGAGGAGAGAGAGAGAAGTGTAGGACGACTACGATAATCAAACAATGCTTAAATATAATTGACTTAATGAGGGTTGATGGTTGTTTCTTTGGTAGAATACAATCAAATGCTTCAATGACGAATCGTTTCTAAACTTTATTAAAACAAAAGCAGTCAATGAGGGAAAGAAGAGCGACTGAGTGAACGATGGTACATACTACTATAAATAAAAAAGAAAATATAATTTAAGAGCAATTGTGCCCTACTGCCCTGTGATTTGGGCAGTGATGGCGCTTTCTTCCTCTAAACTTTTTGGAGATAAAAAAGTTTGCCAACAATCTGTAAAAAAATTGCACCACTGACATGCAAACAAAAACTGGATGTTTTTGTGGCTTTTTTTCTTTTTTGGAGGGAAAAAGCTTTTTTTTTTTCATCTTCAGCCAGTCACGCCTGTTTTTGAACTTCAACTAAGACCGGCCTCTTCTTTTTGTAATTGGTGCAAAAACCCAATACCACTTCAAAGGGAAACAAAATTTCTTTGAAATTCTACGCAACTACGTAAAGCTTATACTGATGGCAAGTAGTACAGCGAGATAGGCCTCTTAAAATGGTATTGTCAAGCGTTTTATTCGAATGAACACAGAAAGAGATGCCAACTTTTAAGAAAAAGTATCGAACATGCAAAAACTTTGTAGAGGTTTTTTTTCACAAAAAAGCCCCCTTTTTTTGTTTCTCCTCTCATTGCCATCTGCGGTGGACCATACATAATAGTCGAAGGTCAGGAAAGTCTTTTGAAGCTATCGTATACGATTGTATGGGTTTTCTTTGTCGCTTTCTGTCCTTAAGTTCTGAGAATGATGAGAAAGCAATATAGCTGTTTTTTTTAACAGAAACAGATTGTCCAAAGAAGAAAAACTCCCAACATTTTCCAGAGAGAGAGTGGCATCATCACCAAACAATCAATCTATTTCTTATCTCTGACCCACATATTGTTTTGTTTCTTGTAGTAATACTACAATAGAAAGCGATTTTTAAAAAGCAATCTTGGAGAAGGAGACGCGTCAGGGGTAGGGAAAACTTGGTCATGGGTATTTTGCCAATTCTCATTACGAAACTTCATCAATTATTTTTCGTAGTCTGGCCATTTGGATCATGCTGTGCTTTCCCGTTAAAATGAAGCGTGGAAAAAAGTCTACTACTACTATATATAAGAATCATTGGGGGAAAATGGCTCACGGGCTTACTTCGCTCGATACAGACTACAATTGTTGTTGCGAGGGAGTAAATTCCAAAAAGGAAAAAAAAGAATGAAAAATGATTTTGCGGAAAAAGCGACAATTTCTCTTAATAGTCGATGCCCATTTAGCTCAGTGCAGCAAATGGACTTCAGAGTGTGTTTGTGTGAGACTGTGTGATGGATAATACACTTTAACTTATCACTAAGGAACAGATAATTGCTTATGTATAGCAAATGATCTTTGCTTTTAAGGGTTTTTTCAAGGATTTCCATCACAATTTCTACTTAAAAGTATTCTCCTCTCTATTAAGCTATGTGTTTGAGGCTCAAAATGCATTTGACTGCTCATTTTTTTGCTCACTGACCCACAATTGGCTGGGTCCAGACACTTTAAGTTCACGTAGTAAGACGTTGTCCCATTTTTAATGCCACTACTACAGTAGATAAACTGGTTCTTTGACTGAAACCTAGTAAAGGATTTGACTTGAGGTGGATTCAAGTCCAAAAAACATATAAAAACATAGATTGTATTGAAGCATTTTCTCAAGAAAAGTTTGGGAAGATGACGTTTTGAAAAATTGGTGTCATCATCAGGATCTCTCGATGGCCAGATTTCAAAACAAAATGTGATAAATGAAAAGCAATGTTGGGGTAAAATATTGCAGATTATAGAGTAGAGTATATCTGTATACAATAACAAAGACAGCTGCAAAAATCCATAGTTAAATTCTTGAAATATGACACTACAAGGAGGAACTGAGTGATAAGCGAATGTTTGTCTAAATATAATGGTCGCGTACTTGTGACATTTCATGGCACACTTTGATTTTCCTCCCTTGTTAAAGTTTTTGTCAGTTTTTAGCTGACAGATTGCGTTGATAAATTGTTCCGAAATGTGCATCCTGCATCTCTCTGTGACGTTCACTGCTGTTACCATGTCGGAGGAGAAATAAACTACCACTACTATGTGATGATAATAGCAAATTGATTTATCTAAAGCACCTCGAGCTTTTTGACGTATTTTTAGGTTCAAAATCTCGAACAGGATTAAAAAAAACCTGGTAACGCGAGGCGTTATATTTTACCATACTAATTATGAAAAAAAACTTTGATCATTTTACGTTGACGTCATGTGACGTGTATTATAGAAAAACGTTTGTCATTATTGCAATGATCAATGGATGCATTTTTATATACTATACCTACGTACTGTGAGGCCTTCGTTACCTACCGTGTAATCTGCCTCTTTGTAGTATGTTACACGTGTTGCAGGTGCATCTATCATATAATTACTGCAGTGAGCAGCTTTAACAGGTGAACTGCTGTTCAAACAATCCATCTACAGTTCATTGCATTTACCAAAGAATTGGGCCTTCCTCTGAGTAGATAGAGTTATCCACAGGTGGCAGGTTTTGTTTTATTTGTGTTTTGCTGAAGACTTGTTGCAACTGAAGACAAATTGCAGTTGCAGCAGTTTTACCTCCAAAATGAAACCCCTACTACGTAGTAGGCCCTCTTTAATGCCACTTCCCGCGAAAAAGGATAATAATTCGGTCGAGTGATCTTTTAATTTCCATTGATTTCTCGCATGTCTCTTGACCATGCCAATCATTTTCAATCGATTGGAGTCTGCGTGAGAAGCCTTTCCTTCAACCCCCCCCCCCTTTTCAATTCTTTTATAGTTCGCTGGGAGACGTTGATTACAAGCTTCACCACTACTTCACTGCAAATGCGCCCCCGTTCACTATAATAACTGTAAGAGTTCCGCAATGTGATCTCTTGATTGACGTTTAATCCTTACCACCGACACTTAACATCTTACCATCGTTTGCAAATGATAACCTGTAGGATCTTATGAAACGGATGTTTGTTCAGTCATTCATGACGTTGATTACTGCGTAAATGGGTTTCAAAGGGTGATTAGAATATCCGGTCAAATTAAACTACAGGTGGTCATGCCATTATCATGCCATTATCAAGGCAGGTTTCTGCAAGATGCGGGAGATCCGTAAACAAAAAGCCGGATGAAGAGTCTTTTCAACAATCAATGATTGAAGAAAGTTGTTGTTATTTACGCACTCACTGCATTCTATTACGGTTTCCGTTCATGTGTTGCCAACACAGTGCAATGAACTCTCTGGTTGCATTGTGCGTAACGTGGTCTCACAGTGAAACCGCCGCCATTATCCAGATGAACATGCGTTTTGAGTTGCAGTGGCGTCGCGCCACGTATGATATTGTGTGTACCCGTTATTCAATATTGGGATGCCATACGTCGCAGGCAGTAGTAGTTATTATTTACTACTAATCATATTTGTTCACATTGGGACGTTGTTTTGTTGAGAAGTAACTATGTCAGCAAATATCTCTTGATGTAAGGAACAGTTGCTTCGTTAGAAACGTTTCTTTCAGGACTGCGAACCACAGGCTTTTTGACACTTTTAGCATCGGGATATTAGTATCAGCAGGACATCAGCTTAACACTACTGTACGTAAAGCTGTTAATAGATTATTATTGTTCTGTGCGTGCATACAGCTTCCCGAAAAAATGCTGAAAGCCAATCGATCAACACAAAATAAATGCAGTATAATTGAACACTTACAGACAAACTATACTGGGACTACATACTGCAGTAGGGCTTTTGAGGTTCAAGCTCTTATGGACAGCTGTGGTGTGGTGCATCGTCGTGTACACGATTAAAAGACTTTTCTCATATGGTTTTTTGGGTTAAAAAATGGACGGTCTATTGTTTATGAAACAGTTATAATGACTGTTTCCTTTTTGGGGAAGCAATAACAGAGAATGTTTATTGGCTGCTCTCTGAGCTACTGTTTGACCGTCGCCTTGCGGTCAACACGCACAGTGATGGCAAAATAATTGCTATGATTGGATTTCTCTTGTTGGTGTGCAGTGCACGGCACACGAAACGCTGAAAAGAACCAAAAGCTCGCTTATTTTTTTCGCGTCGAACGCACTATTACACAAATACCACCTGCCCTTAATCAAGATAAACAGATTTTTTTGGCGCGCAAAGTTTCTCTGTTTGTTTCCTGCGTTTGTTTGTTTACCAATGATCTACGCATTATTTCCTTTCACCAGAACCTGACCTCTTTCCAGTAGAGTTATAGTGGTACATAACTTTTGGTTGAATCTACGTTGTATCCTTCTGATATCCTTTTGACTAATTCCAGATCACTTTGTCATCGCCAAATACAACAGGTTCAGAGAGATCAGTCACATTTAAATTGAACAAACTGTACTACCAAACAGTCACAATATCTAGGGAATTTTCTTCCTTTATGTAGACAAATGGCCAAAACGAAAAGCAATAACCCAGCTATGTAAGCCACAGATGCAGCCACGAATGCAGCACCATAATCTTTTCCGGATGATTCGTAAACATGTCCAAGGAGTGGGCCTCCAAGCAAACTCCCAAGACCGAATGAAATGCTGGACAGAAGTACTTCGGCTGTACATCAGCAGACAGCCCATTGAACTCATTACAGAGAAGCAGTGCAACAAGAACGGTCCAACTCCTGGAATGGCAAGTAATTTCTTCCTCATGAGGCAACTTGCAAAGTGGGTTATTCCTTCTCATCAACTTGTTTATCATCTGATTGATTCCTTCTCTTCATGTCCTGAACGTTGGGCAACAGACCACTCAGAGGGATGGCAATGAACGTTACACCAGTGTAAGCCATGAAAACGGATCCAATACCAAATCTCTGATTTAGAGCACTCGTCACATAGGGGAACAAAACAATTCCAAGGGATCCTCCAGAGAACACAATGTCATTTGCAACGGACTGTTTTTCGTCAAAATGGTATGACGTGCTCGTGACTGTTGGTGCGTAAATTAGGCCCAATCCAATATTTGCAATTACTGCGTATGACACGGCTAATTCAATGAATGAGAGCCTTTCGAAACTTGTCCCAAGGATGAGGAGGGTCAATGAAAGCACCAAGCTCCCAAACACTGATATCGATTTGCATCCGTACTTCCTTACAAGAAGGCCTGCCAACAGAAACATGAGCCTGGATACTCCACCTGTCCCAATTCCAGAGGCAATCGACGTTGAAACATTGTATTGTTTGACCACATCCTATAATGAGTATTTGAAGGTTACAAATCAAATATAGTAAGAAGTTTACACATTGTCATCCAACCTGCAAAATGACTCCAAAAGAAACAATTTGGCCAACATTTATGAAGTTCAAATACCATGAAGTCAAGCAGACAGACCAACACCGCAATCCTTTGTCAAATACCAGTTCAGCTGGCATATTGGCTCCTCTTGTATGTGCCGAAGCTGCTGCGTACGTTGATCCGGGTATCTACTACTGATGCCAGACCTTACGTCAATGGAACTAATTGTGGACTGGCTGTTGCGACAACAACGATGCATGGTTGTAGTATGCTTGAAAAATCACGCTCCCAGATGCACAAACCACTGTGTGGTTTCTTATGGAATTTGCCAGCAGTGGCATGTTCATTTGCAAATTGCAGGTAGGCCACAGTAGTCTAGGCTGATGACAAATTGTCTTTGCTCTCTTCATGATCATACGACACGCCTCAAAATCATCAAAATATTTCCACCCAATGCATGCTATTGTCCAAGACAATGGCATTTTAAGATTGAATGGATTATGCAAACTGTGCAACAGATTGCAATTTTTGAAAAATGATTGCATTGAAGACAAAAGCCTTTAAATGCAACACAGAACTATAGAAGTAACATAAGCCGTCAAGTGTAAGGGTCATGTGATGGCCTCATTCACTGCTTTTTCTTGAGTTCATCCATCAATGCTCTGTCAGTCTTTTCTATTTGCATCCGTTCATGCGTCAACGAATTTTGCAACAACTTCAAATGGCCACAAATAAACAAATAAAATGAAAATGGCAAGTTGGCTGTTATAGCGATTTTGCACAAAAAATATCCAAAAGATAAAACAATAAAGGCTTCTTTGCAATGGGCGCTTGGTGCCTGTGGGTGTGTTTATAGTTCAAAAAAAGTAAACGTGTTATAGTATTACATAAAGTTGTAAAGTTGAGCCTCTTATTCATATAGTATTTTCCTTTTCATTGGTACGAATTATATGTTATAGGAGAAAAAAGTCCATATGTGCGATGATGAGTTGGTTACAGTTCGATTTTTCAGGAACGTTTGAGCTATGGTGGCTTTCAGACTTGTTATAGACCCAAGGCCTTGACTGAATATGCTGGTGATATAGTAGTAGTCCGAGTCAAGTTCAATCACCTCCAACAGCACCAGCAGATACATATATGCATTTTTTACTGCACTGGCAGCAATCTTCTTGGAATAGAATTATATGGGGGTTGTGTTATGAGGGAGGGGTGTAATGCACTCCAAGTGCACTGTCGCACTTTTGCAGAATATATATAGTAGTATCAGTTCGTTGAACCTTTGAAAAATGACTGAAACAATATAGTTCATGCTGTGCACTTATAAAAAAGCAGCTTTCATTGTGATATACAACGGCAACTTTATTTCTGCGTCGTAGGGGTGAATTTTGACTCTTTATTTTGACGTTTTTACAGTGGCGATTTTTTTGCTCGTCATGATAATGATGAGAAGCTATTTGATTATGTTTTGACTTTTTCCTTATTGCTGATATGCTTCGTGTTCAAAATTCTAATGAACAACAAGAGATGTATAGTATTGATTTTCACTACTGTAAACGTGAGCAGTGGTAGTATAATGTACATATAGTATATGGTGTAAAAGTAGGCTAATCAAATTACAGGTGAAGATGGGATTATTTTGTAAGGTAGTACGTAAGTAGTACGGCACAGAACATGATGCAAACCATCTGCTTTTGCTCACAGATCTCTTCATTTCCAGACCAAAACCCCTTTCTAACACCCCGAATGGTCGTAATTGTTACTCGTTATAATTAGAGGGCGCAACACTCTTGTGAGCAGCACGTGACAAAAACTGTTGTCGCCATTCTGTCAGATGTTACTGTACCTGCTTAAAAAAGGGTCTTCCTTTACGCAGTAGAAGTAGTAGCCACAATTCGGTTGTTAAGGACTTCAGTGCATATAAAACAGTTTCTCACGATGACAATTGGAAAATATATGGTATTTACTGACAAAGAGCAGACACACGGATCAAAATGTCATCGTAATTGCCACCATTTAATAGCAGAGATTTGACGTTATATTGTTTCCTAGAAGATGGTTGCTGAGTTCGTATACAGAATGGTTTTTTGACAACCATACTGAGTGGTTTGATTGACATGCATACTATACAATGCCTCCAGAAAATATATAGGAGAGAGATTCTTCCTATTAGACCCTATTTTTCCTCTCTATGAACGTATAGTAGTTTTGTATTTTTGGTCATCTCGAAACTTTCCCTCAAGCATATCATTATTTCGTTTTGAAGAAAAAGGCTTTTTTTCCTGAATGCCGACAGTTCTTGCATTCATCCATAATTTCTGCATATATGCTAAAGATTATAGTATAGTCGGAAAGATTATAGTAGTACTAAGTAACAGTAGTAGTAGTGAGTACCAATTGATCTTAATATGTGGTAGTAGTAAAAGATTTGGTTTCAAAGATAGCATAAGCTGCTTTGACGTCATGCAGGAAAAAAATATAGAAATTCAGGGCTGCTACTCGTGTGATTGTTGTTTTACTTTGCATAAATTATTATCATTACGTACCACTGGTTCTGTGAGTTTCAGATGGGTCTGTCAAGTTGTTTTCCTGTCAAACTGACGGTACACTTTGTTGGATTGAAATTAACTTTGAAAAATCCATCCCAAAGCAGAAGTCAGTCCATTAACAATGTTCTCTTAATCCTGATCAATTGTCCAACAGGTGGTGGTGCCAACTTAGGATTAAATGCAGAGTTCTCGGACTGCATGCAGGGCAGAATAAGCCAATTAGTGCACATACATACTATCTCTTCATAATCTTGTGGAGTCTTTGACCCCTTTTGAAAATATTTTTTTGCGTAATAGAATATCTCCTCATCCCCCCCCCCCTAGAGTGTAGTCCGTATAGTAGTAGTTGAGTATATTACAGTTTCCCGCCTTTTTTCCAGTCAGAGAGATGATTTTTATCGCTTGGTTCGTTGCCCTTTCCCAGAAAAATATTTGTGCATTTTTTTCGAAGTAAACATGTTTGTGTACCCCATGCCATGGAGTTTGTGCATAACAAGGTTCCACATAAAGTGCACTGCACTGCGCACGTAAAGTAGCTTACGCGCGCGCACATAGTACACATAAAGGGTTCTTCTTATGTTTCGTCAATTGTTACTTGTATATATAGTAGTTGTGTAGTAGACGCTTGATCCTTATCCGTGGCTCTGTGATGGAGGTCTTGCTCTTAATGATGTATGTGTTGTTTGAATACAGATATTCATAACTTAATCATCTGACTAATGACCTGAAAATAGCATTAAATATGTCATTATGCGCATCAATAATAACCACATCAGAAGGGGGATGTTGTGTGGTCAAAGAGCCAGAATGCGTGCACAGATGATAGATTCTCCAGCTTTCCAATAGTCTTATACTACTTACGCGATCTGAATCAACAACTGATGGAGGGAAAAGTGGCGGTGACCCACAATTTGCATGTCACTTCTTGAGTCCTTTGTAGCGTTAATGTCACTTTCGGGCAAACAACGCACACTGTAGAGCAAGATTAATCTCTTGTGAATGGTAGCAAAGAATTTCCGGGAGCCAGAATTTTAAGCCGTAACGGAAAATTGTTGCTTTTGCAGATGGCAGATTACATAATACTATCAAAATAAAGCTTTATTTCTTATACTTCTACATCAGCAAGCATTATACAACATGCAGTAGTAAACAACGTCAACATGCACTACTATACTACTGATAAACAATTTCTTTAAAACTACTACTACTACTGTAGTAATAGAGAACATATTTTTTTCACTATGTACGTATACTTTATCATAAAGTAGTTTTAACAACCATATCGAGGCCTTGGCCAATTAAAAAAAGGCACAAAAAGAAGGGGTTTAAATCTATTCTTGACAGCGAGTGCGTAACAGTTGTTCAGTCCTATAAATAAGCCCTGTCAATAGTAGACCACACATTGCTGTTGTACTATTGTAGTACTGTAGTAGCACAAGTACAACCAAAAAGAACACACAAATCTTAAATACACAAAACGATATTTCGCGTCCGAATCAGTCGCAAAAAAGGTGTACTTTTGTCATTTCGCGTTCAAATAAAGACTAAAGAATGTGCAAAAAAAAAGTAGTACTATGTACTATTGATAGTAAGTACGAACTTTTTGCATGTATTGTACTATTATTGTACTTTTGATAAAAAAGTACGTAGTACAATACTTATTCCCGTATATCGTATAACGTTTAACGTATACATAATTGTAGTAGTATAATTTATACTATAGTAGTAGCAGTAGCTACTACTTTTCATACCTCAGAAGATCAATGGTAGGA
>CAXHLB010000194.1:0-23279 GCA_964017235.1 Sabellastarte sp. h YS-2021
ATTTTATTATTGTGGATGCTGTCATAGAGCAAACTGTCATAGAGCAAACTGTCATAATATAACGTTTTTTAATTTGGCTATTCTGAACAAATTATACTACTGGCATTTTGTCAAAAAATTGCTCTGGGGCAAGTTACAGTTTTTTGGCCTTTATGCGGCCTTAATCGGCCTTTTTGGCCTTTTGACTCCATAACATCATAACAGTATATAAACACTACTGGATATGGTTATAAAATATTTTCTACCACTTTTAGCAAAAAAGAATTGATGCATTTTGTACCATTGAAGTAAAGCTGCAAAAATGACATAATTAATTGACCGTAACTAATTAATTAGGCCTTAAGCAAGTTTAATAATAGCTTCAGATGAAAGATACTGTCATATATTCAAATTTTTACTTCAATGAAAACATTCAAAAATGGACGCAAGCCTCAAAAATCTTAAAAATCGCATTTTTTACTGCATAATGTACTTACCAGTACTAACCAAGACTCTGCTTGTATATACTGTACCTATTAGTAGTTTTGTTCAAGTGACAAACAAGTAATTTTAAGACCTATTAGTAGGTACTGTACTAAAGTATTAGAACTTCCTATTTTGCAGAAAAAATATCCAGTTACAGTATAATGTGCCAAATAAGACATGTAGCCCATTTTTTACGACATTTATAACATTTTTCTCCGAAAAGCTTATTCTTATTTGATGAATAATAAGTCATACAACTGAATAGGTGGCAACTTCTTCACAGAAACAAAATGAGAAGCTTGAGACCGTGAAGTATAAAATATACATGAAGGCCAAATCATGCTTATTAAGACTTTGGGTTTTTCGGGCACTGCAGTGCACTGTTGATTAAAGGAAAATGACAAGGAACTATAACAAGGACCAAGTTTCAAGAAAGTATGCCCAAGTCCAAGGAAAATACAATCAATTATTAATTGTACAGTCCAAATCTTTTATTTGGGTCACATCAAAATATCTCGGCTCCTATTGGTCTTATCGAAAAACTAAGGCCACTTTATTATATCAAACGACCCATTCCGCTTCTATGGAGCCATATTTCAGGTCTCTAGGAGAAACTTTTGTTAAATAAAGTTGAGCGCGAAAAAAATCACTGACCAGGTGAAAGCTTTTTTTTCGTGTATCAAAACTGTCAGGTTAGGTGAGATTCAACTGTGGAATCGTATAGGTCTCGAGAAGTTGGACTTCATAAAGTGCCCTTAGTTTTTTGATACAACCAACCAGAGCCGAGATATTTCGACAGACCCAAATAAAAGATTTGGACTGTAGTGATTTTCTTAACATGGTCAAGACATGCAAATTTGTGATCAACACAAAGGGGGCAATATCCTTCTCAATTTAGATATGCGTGTGCTTGTCAAAATTTGGATCAATTTAATCAAAGAGACTACATTATTAATTATATGTGCTTGCTGTTTTGCAAATGTTTCAAGACTCTATGGTCAGTACAAAGCAGTTCTAACAATAAACATGAGTTCCATGCTAATCTGGCTACCACTACTTGTGGCTTTTGTTCAATCAGTAACTTGCTCTTTGAAAATTTGGCACTTTAACACAATAAAAGTACCAAAGAGCCATGTTACGGAGATTGAAGCAGCTGAACTTGTCACAACTGAAATGGAATGCCTTTGGCGCGCTGAGCGCTGCTCCCAATGTCATGGGTTTGACATGAGTCTCCTCAACGATCAGAGAATGTGTAGACTAACTGCTGTCACCCAGGAGTTTTTGGAGTCAAAGTTTGCTCCATTTACAGCAATATCTGACCAAATGAGCAGTGATGACGAATATCACGCAATTTGTGAGTACTGAAATTGTGGAAAATAGCAGCAATCTTTGACATGAATTACTGCTTCCAGTCAGGGATTGCGAGGACATGATTTGCTACAAATACAAAGATGAAGGTGGCAAACGTCAGTTGCAAAGATGTTGCCATTACAGCACACTGGGCAGCGACAACCCAAATGCTTATTACGGTTCAAATACTCACATCCAATATTATCTCTACACCCAACCAAACTGCAAGATTGAATTGAAATTCAACCAAATAAAGACAATCTGCCCTGGAGATTACGTCAAAATTTATGATGGCTCAGGTCTTATCGGAAACTATTGTGGAAGCCACGGAGCCAAAACGATTGTCACAACTGGACCTTACGCCTACTTTAAGTTTGTTTCAGACAGCTCCAAAAGTCATGGAGGCTTCAAGGCTTCGTTCAAAAAAGGTATGTGTTATACTACAGTGTGTTTGCCGATAAAGGCTAAATTTCGCTCCAGAGCCTTTACCTGTGGCAATATCCAATTTTTGACCTTGCCTTATTGTTACAGTTTTGTCTGAAGATTTTAAAAATGTTTGAATGGTTGTTGTAGCTCAAAAGACACAAAAGTTATAAGGTTTTTGATTTTTCGAAAAATTGGATTTTTTAATTTTGCGAATTTAAAAAGTTCTCCTAATTCCGAGACGGGCACTCAGATCAAAAAGTGCTTTCAGTAATACTTGGAGCATTCTCAAAAACCAACCTCTGATCCAAATTTGAAAGTGATCGGAACATGTTTACTATGCCAAATCATGGGTTGAATTTACTTCAATGGACCAATATTTTGGATTTTTTGCATTAAAGTTACTGTCACTCCATAAATACAAATTTTATCAAAAAAGCCTTCTTTACTCAAAAATTATTTAATTATCTAGGGACATTTTAGTTGAGAAAAGAAGCTTGAAAGTATAATGACATAATTGCTATTTAAAAAAATGCAAACCCTATTTAAAAAAAATAAATCCTTTGTAGTAACCACAATTTTTGATCTAGAATTTCAAAATTTTGTTTCAAAGTGTAGAATTGTTTGCCAAATTGAATGATAGGGTCAGAAAAGGCATAAGTATCTTAATTGCAGAGATAATTGCCATTTAGCCTTTATCGGCGAACACACTGTACAACTTTGTCACTTAAAGGGAAAATAATTGTTTTAAAACTATGCTACTATTTTAATTAGAATATCTATATTACTACTGACTTTAATCTTAATCAACTCTTTTGTCACTGCCTACAATTTCAGTTGGTTGCGAATAAATGTTGACCATGACAACCTCTTCAGTGGCCTACATTTGAGAAGCTTTAAAATATTATAAATGACAAGCCACTGATCAGGCCTAAAAATTTGGAATTAATGCTTGTGAGGTGAGCCACAAAAAATTGCATCACGCATAGTTTATTACGTACTTAAGTAATACATAAATTAAGTTAAATATAAACCACAACTCGCTACACCGTTCAGCTTGTTTGTAAAGTCTATAATCAGTCTACGTACTACGTACTAATAGTAGTTCTAAGCCTGAAACAACACAGCCATTATGTAGTACTACATATTGCCTTTGGTTTGCTGTAGTTATTTTGGCTCGGAAAGTGGGACTCACACCAGGGTAAAGTCTTCCTCAATTACAAACTATTAGTTTTGCTCAAGAACCAATACGGTTTCCTTCTTTCCAGAAAAAAAATATCCGGTTAAAATGTCCCAAATATGAAACGTAGCCCGATTTTTTAACAATATTTGTAACATTTCTCTCCAAAAACGCCTATTCTTTGATTTGAATAATAAGCCATGCATGCTACTTTAGAGGCAGTCAAAAAATACAAAGTATCTGACCTGGTCTTCGCTGTAAACGATAGGCACGCAACCGCCCCCGCTGCCTTCGCCGGCAACTTCGACCATCTTTTCCATGGGTGTGGACACTGTCCAACCGGCAAAGCTGGACAAGCTCAGCTCGCCCAGACTCTCTTTGGGGTTGGAGGAGGACGAAGTCGAGGTGGGTGAGGACGTGGCGGCCGGCGTGACGGTTTGGACAGGCTCGTCGTCCTCGGCATCCGGGTTGACGTGGATGGTGACTTGCTTGAGAAAGCCTTCCGATGAGACTTGATTGCGCAAGATGTGTGCTCGTCGCCAACTGTCGTAGAGGGCGAAGGCCATGTCGCGATTGGATTCGGTCCACGCGCCCTTGGCGCCGTTCACTGTCAAGATATGACTGGGTGACATCTTGAAGGCGTTCAAGCGAGCGTTGGGCGCCACGTCTCGATTGTACTGGACGTCTTCGACGGAAATGAAGAAGCTCTTTTCAATCTGCCTCGAGCCGTCTTTGACGACGCTGCTCTGAAACCAAATGTCGGAGGTTCCCACCACGCAGTTCATGAATTCGGCGGTCCATTCCGACCGCGGCCGGTGGATCAGGCCGTCGTTGATCTTGACCAACTTCAAGGAATATTCTGATGACAAACTGATCCCTTGTGCAATGTTGATCAGCACGCCCTTGGTCATCGAGGCCGACGTCCAGTAATCGAACTGCAGTTGGTGCAAGCTGATGCTGAACCTGATCTTGGAAAAGTGCCGGAAGAAGCTCTGCTTTAAGGGCTGAACATTTTTGAACACTCGGCCTCGACGGATCGGCCGCGACGCCCCGGAAAACAGCCACTTCAAGCTCTCCATCCACCGCACGGTGGAGCTGAACATTTCCAATCTGGGCCGCATTTCCGGGTGACTTTTGGCCCACTTGGTCTCGAAATTGATGTGGACGTTGACGTTTTGCGAGCGAAAAGCGCGCCACGAGTCGTGCTCACCTTTGAGCGAATGTTCCGGCACTTTTTCTTTGGCGCAGAGCATGACGGCGTGGTGGTCGCGCGGGTTGCCCAAGCAGATCCAATCCAGTTGGATGGTCAGACTGAGGTTGGGCACGTGGAGCAGCTGGCAGTCGTCGTATTTGGAAGCCGTTCTCACGTACAAGTTGAGGTGAGCGCCGCACTTCAGGACGCCGCTGTTGCTCCAGTCGAAGTTGGCGTCGGACAAGGTCAACTCAACTTCTTCCGTGGTGTTGTACGGGTCCGGCGAAGTGTGCAAGAGGAACTTGAGTTTGTTGAGGGAAAAGAGCAGTCGTCCGTGCATCAAGTAACGGAGCTTGTCCCACCAGGCCAAGGCGGGCGACGGGTCCTTGTCGCCGGATTTCCCCGTCACGTAACTCAACGCGATGGAGAACTGGGAGAGCGTGGGCTCCCAGCACGGACCGTGCGAGAAGTAGGCGCAGTCCATGTCGATGGCCAAGTCGTGGTACATTTTGTAGGTCAGCAAGCTGCGCTTTAAAACGTGGTCGTCGTAGTACGGCCTTCCCTGGTCGATGGCCTGTTCCCGGACCGCGCGGTCCATCGGCCGTTGTTCGGCAAACACGCACTTTCCCCAGCACGTAATATTTTTTGCGTCGGCGAGAGATTGCGGGAAATCGCGCAACATGACGCTGGCCGATTTGCACTGGAACCGCAGCCACTTGAAGTACGCGGACGTGAACTGGATGTCGTCCGGCCAGGGCGTTTCGGCGTCCACTTGCTGCATGAACCGGATGATGTTCGGTTTGCCGGTCATCGACGCGTCGGAAAACATCATGCACTCGAGCGACGTCAGGGTGAAGGACAAAAGCCGCGTCCGTTTGGACACGTTTTCCTTCAAACTCTTGGCCCGTTGGACGTAAATGTCGGCGTTTCGTTTGCTCAAGTTGGTGTACAACTCTTCGATCTTGGACGGCTGGAAGAGGAGGTTTTTCTTGAGTTCTTCGATGCGGTTCTGCAGACACTTGAACCGTTTCATGGATTCGTAAAATTCGTCCTCTAACAACTCGAAGTTGTCGCGCAAACAGACTTCAAATGGATCGTCTTGGAACTCGACTGACAGTTGTTTGACGGACACCCAAACGTCGGGATGGATTTTGTCCCATTCGGTGCCGGACCGGTTGTGCAGCACCTTGAGCCACTTGAAGACGCCCAAGAACTCGCCGGAGAACAGGGAATGGACGTTCAACTCCGGCGGATACGACAACTCGCAGCTCTTCATGGAAATGAGGACGGTCTTGTTGTCGGACATCTCCAGACCCTCGACTTCTTGCCGGAACTTTTTGACCAAAGAGTGGGAGTTGAGGGTTTTGATGACCAAGATCTCGTGGACTGAGAGCAGCAGGTCGGACGTCGAGTCCGCGTGCAGCATTCTCACCTCGAAGTTGGGCAAGTCCACCTTCCAATATCCAGCCTGATACTTGTTGAAATCAAACTGATTGAGGGCTAATTGAACAGTGCTGGTTTGAAGCTTGGCCGTCACGTTAGCCCCCCTTTCCAGCGTCAAACAAACCTTGGTCTCTTCGCCGCCATTCGCCGGACTCTCCTCGGTTCGGTGCCTCTGAATCAGTTCGTTCAAGTCGTAGAAAATGCGGTGGATCAGAGTGGACCAATACATGTCGATGGCTTCGGAAAACTTGACGGTGATTTGGCCGTGTTTCTTGTGATACGAAATGCTGGGAACTTGCAACACGGTCTTCAACACCGGACTGGAATCGCTCATACAAAAGACGGACACGCGGATGTCCTTGACGCTCATCGACTGGTCCTTGACGTCGCAAGACTTCAACCAAGACGACCGTTGTTTCACCTTCAAAGGACCAGTGCCGCACTTCATTTCGATGCCGTTGGGAAGCACGAACGTCATGCTGGAGTTGGCAGTTCTGAACGAAGCCTTGTTCCACTTGGTCCGTTGCGTTTTTTGCTCAGAAAAGCTCAGTTTCTTCCGCGATTCCGACACGAAACTCTGCCAAGCGAACGCCACTTTGAGGGGCTTTTCCGCCAAATAAGAGCTGATTTGAGACGACGTGACGTATATTTCCCTCTTGTCGCTGTCCAACGAACAATGCAAGTCCTGTACATCGAAACTGGTGATGTCTTCGGCCAATTCGTCGCCCAAACTCGAGACCAAACTCTGCATTTGTATCACCGTCATTTCGCTCGACGGTTGGTCGAACGTTCCTTGAACAACGGCCAGTTGCAACGTGCAATTCGTCGACTTTTTGGGAGTATTATGACCGTGGCCCACCATGTTCAGTGCACTCTGCGCGTGGTTGATGTTTAGTTTCAAATTCAAGTGACTGAAAATGGCCGAAATGATGGAGGGCGACCACCTGGCTTTGATTGTCCTGACGTCGACGACCTTGTCCGGATATCGACTCGAATCCCGGAAGTCCAGAGTGTAAGACTCGATGTCGACGGCCAGGAGGTTGTCGGGGGTCTGGAAGGTCATGTTGAGGGTGCAGAGAGTTGAAGACACTGAATGTTTTTCGTCGGCAATCGAAACTTGTAATTTTCTCATTTGAATTTCCAAGTTTGGCATGACATGCAGCAGTTTCTGAAGGCCAGAAACTGAGCCTTTCTGGTTGGACCTTTTGACCTTGGCCACGTCTAGCGTCTTGGCGATGAATCCGGACGGAACGTTGGCCGTGACGTCACCGACGATGAACTCAAACGTGTCTAGCTCGGCAGGCATGACGTGGATGATGGCGTTGGTGACGACCTTGTCGACTTTCACGGACACGTTTTGCTCCAATTCCCTGGCTTCCGCTCCATGGATCTCGACGTTCAGATTTGCCAATCCGTTACGCATCGATTCGGGATGAATCTTGACTGCTTGAGCGGACAACTCGGCCTCAAACCCGGCATTAAGACTGACTTTGACATCTTCGACGACGATGGTGACCAGAAACTTGAGGTAACTGATGACATTGACCAGTTTCTGAATGGATTTGGAGTTGGATTCGGGGGAACTTGACTTAGATTTCGCCGGAAGTTTGAGGTGGATTCCGGTCAATGTCACGATGAGTAACGACGAGTAAACATCGGTGAAAAGGTTGGTCTTGATTTGCACTTTGTTGATATATAAGTAGTAGTTGTTTTTGAGCTGAATGGACAACTGACGGAACTCCAACCAGCGAAAGAAATGCATGGACTTCAGTGACACTTTGGCCTTTAAACGGTAGCTGGCGTATCTAGAAGCCAGCCATGGCAGCCCCTTGACGAGCAACCAGCAAATAAACAGCACAACCACGACCAAAAAAATCAAGCTCTCGAACCAGGTCCACATGTTGTCCTTTTTCAAAGGCCACAGCCCCTATCAGCGGGGCCCTTTCGATAAAAACATGACCATTGACAGATTATGGAATGATTAGGGTTGCCACCACCACTACTGACATGTTATGGTTCAGGCTTGATTTCCAACTCTGAGTGTCTTCAAACTTTACACGGGTAACAAAAAGGTAACAATCAAAGGGAACTCATGGCAAAGTTTAAGCAAACAACTCCGTGTAATTTTGATTTAGGATTTTGATTGTTATTCAAAAAATCACGTTTGTGGCAACCTTAACTGCTTAAAAATAACAGACCGAAAATTTCAAAAAACTGGCGGAAAAGTGACGGAAAATACTGACATAAACATATCACGCAACCTTTGAAAAGCTTTTTAAGTTGAAATATTGCGACTTTCTGGATTTTTTTCAAGTAAAAGAAAAAAGTATATTGGACAAAATGGATGTTAAAGTGACATTCAAGACTGCTTTGGGTAAGTTTGGGTAAGCATCATGCCAAATGTCGAATGACAAAAGGCAGTAAATGATTTGCATGTTTTGACCTTTGACATGAAAACTGGCCATCGATCTGTTGAGAATGAACCAGGAAAAGAATGACGTTGGTCTGGATGAAAAAGGTACGATGATTTCAACCGGAAGCCTATTTGTTTCGAGCCTGTTTTTTTTGCGGTTACGGATTACGTCTTCGTGAGAAAAAGCGGCATTTTTCTTTTGTTTCTGCTCAGTAAGCGCCTTTTCGCTGGTCTTTCACCAGCCAGAAAACCTTCCTTTCCGTCGGCCGTCTTTTCTCTGTCCTTCTTGTAGTTCCGGTTGTTCATCAGTATGCGTTTGCAGCGCCCATTAACAGCAGCAAGCAACGTGTTTATGGTGATCTTCAGGGATCAGGCAACCCCGATATACGTGACTCCTAGAAGTGAAAGTGCATCGAGATTCATCGTCTTGACCGAAGGTAAAACGTCCGCAGTCAAATGACTTTTTAGACATTATAGTAGCAAATTTATATTCGCTGCAGTTTCGTTTTTTTTTTTAATTAAAACCTCAGCAATTTCCGGGGAACAGCAACACGCAAAGACACAACAACAACAGCTCGTTGAATGATATCAAGATTAAAGAGTGCAAAATGGTTTTAAGGAGGAGAATCTCACTGAGGTTAAGATGGTAAAAAAACTTGCTGTCTATTTGGCCGAAAACTCGACAAATGATATGCAAAACGCGCCGTTGAACATCGAAGACATTTTTTCTCCACCACCATAATTTTTTCTTTCGGGAATTCGCAACTTTGAAGTAGAATTTTTTTTAAAACCCACTTTACGTCGTCTTGAAACAAATATAAAAGAAAGTTTTCTTTTATCAGAGGATTTTTTTGCGCAAGGTCGGTCTTTATCTCGGTGACTTGAGGTCGATCAAGGAACCAGCGACGCACAAAATGAATTCCACGGTGTCTTTTGAAAGGAAGGGGGAGGAACGACGAATTACGTTCAGTACATTTACCCTCTGCTATTTTTGGACCTCTTCACACTGCGTACAAAGAGAAACAACCATCAGTAAATCTGCTGCTGCCTTTTTTGACCTTTTTTTCTTTCGCCCAAAATTACAGCCTTTCTGTTGAGAGCCCTTCTTTCAAAAAGTCGGATAAAATCGATATTCGCGTAAAATCTTTTGTGTATGTTTACTTCCTTCGTTCAACAAGAAAACTCATTTGCTCAGTTTTTCTGTCAATTTTTGTGTCTTTAATTTTGTCTACTATTATTTGTTTGTCAATAGTTTTATTCAATAAAATTTTGCTTCAAAATGGAAAAAGCTTGTCTTCAATATTTTGCAGAATTTCCCTTAATTTTATTTTCTGTTTGTTCCCAATTTTTTGTTCTTGTATTTTGCCAAATTTTGGGTCAATTTTCATTGCAAAAATTCTGTTAGATATGGTAAAATAGTATCTGGTTCTTAATTTTGCCGATTTTCTTTTGTTTCCATTTTCATTGTTTTTACACATTTTGCTAATTATTTTTTTGAATATTTTCTTTAAGAAGTTGTCAAGTAGTAAAACTTTATGAAAAAAATACTGGAAAGGATTGCGTGAAGGAACTTTACATAAAGCTTTTGGGAAATTCAATGTAAGGCTGGCAAGTTTATTACGTAAAATTTGACGCAGTAATGCTAAATATTAAATTACATGGACAGGCCAGGTATGTTTTCTTTTCCTGGAAGTTGAAAATAGCCTTGTAAATGACCGCATTAAGTTTGAGCATGACTAATTTATGCCGCGAAAAAGCCGTGAAGACTTTGCATAGCTGTGGTTCTATTTCAAATTGCAAATGTTTTTTTTTCTTTGCAACGGAGGAAGTGTTTTCTTCATTCAGTTGAAATGTAAATTTTTTTCACAACTCAAAGGCACACATGCATTTGTAAATATGAGACTCGAGCTATCATTTCCGAGAGATGATGAATTGTCCCCCAAGCCTTAAAAGTCTACAATAGTATAACGTGGCCTTAGCCCCCTCAACAAACGAACTGGTTTCATGATAAAATGTGACAGCCAAGATATGAACCCTAATGTAGTTTTCTTGAGCTTATTATACTGTAGTAAATAAGCGCATTATATCATTTTATATTATGATTTTTTTCCTCAGCTCAGAGCAAAAAGAGAGGGAAAAACAAAAAAAAAGTTACAACAAAAATCCTCCCCCTTGGAAGGAAAATAAAAACTTCAGTAATTTTCACTAAATAAAGAAAATTCCATTATTAGCATATATAAGGGTTGCCGGACAAAAGAAGGGTTGCCATGTGAAAAGGGGTGGCCGAAAACTTTTCTGTATCCACAATGGGGGATGCTTTTGAGAAAAAGCAAACTTTTTTCTCCATAACTGAGAAACAATGGTGTAGTAGTATTTTTACTTTATAAAAATACCGTCAGCGTTGCCACCCAGCAGTTAGTGTTGCCACGGTAACGCGGAAATGAAACATATGATTTTCACTACTACGTAAACAGCCATTTAGGACACCCCCTACCAGAGCAATTTTTATGCTTCTATTTTAGCTATATATTTGTTTTTTTTTCCTAGAGATTTTCTCGGCAATTTGAGTACTTTTATGGCTCTTTGGAAAATCGCATCTATACAGTTTTAATTAAGTCCCCTTATTTTGTCGGGGAGGTTTTGAGTCGCATATTCAGGAAATGTCTTTTTTCTCTTTAATGTAACTGTACAAAGTGACACAATTTATGAGATGTATGCAAACTTAATCTTATCTCCAGCAGATAATCCTTTTTTGAGGGGTATATTTTTTTAAGTTAGCGGTCAGGGTCCCTCTTATAAAAGGGCCTTTTTTGATCATCCTTCACTCTGTCTTTATTTATATTTTCTTAACAAAAGAAGCATATGATGAATAGTGTATTAAACCACTCCAAACTTTTTGCCTGTGGACAATTGACTGCATCCAAATAACTGTCCATTCTGATGCAATAGGATCCTCAGTTATGTATTACGAGATGGTAACCCTGTTCCGAGAACAGTTCAAAATTAAAGCAAAAACCTCATTGTGCTCATTCACAAAAAGGCACCGGCTGTCATTGAAAACAAAACATTGAAGTTGAAACAGGTCTTGACATGTAGCGAGAAGTTGCGTGATTCTTCATTATAAGGGTTCAGGGAGCCAAAGCCTGTCCAGAACCAAATATCTACGATTCATTTTTTATGAAGTGATTCACTAAATAAATTTGAAGAGCATCTGGAAGGTTCAAGGAGCACCCTAAAAAATTTGAGATTTCAAGGCCATTTTTAGAGGTCAAATCTGACCTTGATTTTAGTGAGACCCTTTTAAAAGACATCCGGCGTCACCTGACCTTGGTTTAATGGTATACTAAGCCTATGTTTGATGCTTGGTTTCTGAGATATGTTCGGCCGAGTCGAAAAAAGTCACTTCTAATTTATTTATATTAAGATATATAAACAGACTCTCTCTGTCCTGGTTTGAAATTGGAGATGACACTCTCTTCCCCCTCCTCATTTTGTTGGCGATTCAGGCCAAACTTATTTGTCAAAAAAAGGAAAAAAAAACATATACTACTACTTCCTCTGTTCCAAGAAAAAAAACGAACAAGCCAATTATGGCAATCCACATGTAGTACAACAACTTCCTTTTTCAGTACCAAAAAAATCAGTGTACAACAAAATGCTTCCTTTCCAGCACCAAAAAAATACTTCCATTGTATCAAAAGAAAAGCTGGGACAAAGGAGAAAAGGGCCCATTTTCAAAAGAAAATTAAGAGTGGCAGTTTGGCAAACACACACAATTTTGCACCGTTTTGCTTGTTACAGAGGCAGTGGTAGTAGTATGTATCACTTTCCCCAAGAGATGTAGACGATTAGGGTTCAAGATTGAAAAAGACATAATGTGAGACTTTCTTGTGACGTGGGACTGGTACAAGTATCATTATGACCTAAGAAATGACCAGCGCCTTTCTGCTGTTGTAATGGAAACGACAAAATTGTGTCACTGACTCCTTCTCAGACAGTTATATTTTTTTCATTTTTCGGAGGAAAAAAAGGACGACATTTATGCAAAGCTTGAATGTAATACTCGTTGTTAAGGGATTTTCACAGCTGCTGTTTTTACAATGCTAAAAACAACCTTCAATCTGGAAAAATTAAACAAAATATATGGTTCTACGTACAAATACTAGCAAATTGCCACTGAGGTTTTGCCACTCCACCCAAAACCAATACACTACAGTGTGTCTCAGTGATGACATGTCTTCTTTCGCCCCTCTTTTCCCCCGAAAAAACCCATTGGATTGGAAAGAAATTGTGAAAGTCAATAGTGTGTCACACGCTCCTGTGATGCAGTAATAAGAGACCTTTTTTGTTGGAACAAACAGACTCCATTTATCCCCTCATCATCGTCGTTTTATGTTGCAAAGAAATAACCTTGTTAAGTCCGAAGCACTTTTCACAGATTGACATGTTTGGCTCAAACCGTCTCGACTTTTAGAGACTTTTGGTAGGCGTAGTATAACTTGACGTGGTGTTGCTAGGGCTTTCAAAACTCAATATATAGTAGTATAACCACGGTGCAAAGTTTAGTAAAAGTGGTGAACATGTGTACAACTTGATTGCATCCCAACTCTCATTTCTTTGTCAAAAAGAACTTTCAAGAAAAAGAGATATTTGATCCCTTTTGAGGGGAGGATTTTTCAATTTCAACTCCAACTAAGATGACCCCTTATTACTACTGAAGTAAAGCTGCTTTCAATAGTAAAAGAAAACGCTGTTCATATCCACTTTTTGGAAACTTTTTTTTTTCACAAAAAGTATTGGATATGAACAGCCCACGCACACACAGAGAAAAAAAGCAATAATACGAGAAGAAAAGGGAAAACTTTTGACCCTTCTGCTCGAAGATTGCCCGTTTTTTTGACGATCTCCTGAGAAAGAACAGCCAAATGGTTGAGAACCTAAACTTTCTCTTGGGCTGTTGATGAGGAAACGGGACAAACAAGTGACGCGAAATTCAAATAATAGTAAAAAGTTTGAAAATGCGACATGGGAATTAGTCTGTTTGCATTAAAGGATTTTCTTGTATTTTTTCCCTTTTTCTGGACACAAACTTTTTGATTGAATTCAATATGCAGCTACTATACTACTTCCTCCCCGGCAGATAAAAAGTACGGTTTGACTTTGCGGACGAATAAAAAATCGGAGACGTCAGATACAAACATTTGACCAAAAGAACAATTAAAGTACAACTCTTTTGACGTTTACCATATGAAGTGTAACTCTACTCAAAACCGAACCGTTTATGAGGTATCAGCGATTCAAAAAAGGTGGTCGAGTAGCAAAAAGCCCGGTTTTAGAAAAAAGTGTGCAAAAATAGCTTAATAAGAAAATAAAAACGGATTTTCCGGGAAAAAGTACCTTTTTTGAATTGCCGATTACTCAGAAACGGTTCATTTTTGAGGAAAGTTACAGTTCATATGGTAAACGTCAAAAGAGTTACACTTTAATTGTTATTTAAGTCATTTTATCGTATCTGACGTTTCCGGGTTTTTAATTCGTCGTCAAAATCGACCGGATATTTTATCTGCCGGTGAGGAAGTACGTAGTAGACATTGTGGGTATAGTGAGGGGGTGCAGTGGAAGAAAGTTTTTTAGACTTTTAGGAACCCCTCTTGCGGTGCACGTTATGTATGGTGTTTACTCACTCTCCACTATATCTTCTTATCGATATTTATCTCCACACTTGTGGACATCATATACTACTTTGTCATAGTAGTAAAGTTGCAGTTTTCTCAAAAGATTTTTTCTCAAAGAAAGTAAAAAGCCTACAGACATGACTCTATTTATGTTAAAAAGACGAGGGGCCTACAAATCCAGCTCTATGTCTGTTTAAAATACATAGTAGGCTCTGGTCAATAAAGGCAAAGTCATGATTGGTTCATTCAAATATCTTTGACCAATCACAGTCAAATATGTCATATTGTTTTGCTTGCATTTACGCTGTGATTGGTCTAAAATCCCAAATTTTCTGAATATGCTTAAAATAATGGCACAAATGTCTTTTTTGAACAGATATAATGTTGAATCTGTACCATTTCTTAGGTCAAATTGCAAAAGGATTATTTCATCTGTTTAGATAGCAAAGGAAAGGCAGAAATAATGCCAGAAAATGACCATAATGGCTGCTGGCAGTCTACTGCTACTATTTCAGGATTGCAAGAGGAGGGACACATAGTATTAGAGATAAAATACCTACTTGGAAATTAGGGAACGCAGGGGAAAGTTTGCGATAAAACTATTGAATTGGCATCAAACTTGCTTTGTCATCAAGAAGTTGACCTGTGCACGTCAAAAGCAAAACAACAAACTTAGATTCCCTTTCTTCCTCTTCCCAGAAAATTCGTCCCTAGAGAGCAACTTCTTTCCAGTAGTTCCCAAAAGCAGCTTTCATTAATTGGCAACACTTAGAAAGGCCTCTGGAAAAAAAATAACTACTCAGTGCTTTCCAAAAAAGTTTTTTTGTGATGGTCCACCTTGAACCTTTCGTGGTAATCCTTTGCCTGTTTACATGTTTTGATGGTGAATATGAAAAGAGGACCTTGAAGCTTCCTGTTGCTTACAAAATGCCTTTGACAAAAAAAAAGGAGCTCTTACTACGTTTTTTGATGAAAACTCAAAACTTCTTTCTTTTGTGTAAAAAAACTCTCTTCTCACAAATGGCCAGACAGTTTCTTGCAGATGCAGCAGGCCTGTATCTGAAAAGCTCCCCCAGTACACAAAACCAGCTATGACAGTTGTGTTGCAACCACAAAAATAGACTATCCTTCTTCTATGTGTACCTGTTTTGCTCTATTAATTTTGCCAGAACGAGGGCTAACTCCAAAGTAAACATTATGAGAGCTATTTTAAGAGTTTTAGCCAGAGGGTTACTACTACTAAGTACTAAAGACAATTTCCTGTTGCTACGTAGTGGTAGTTTAGACTTCACCCCATCTACGTAGTAGTAGTGGATGGTTTGAACAACATGGCAACTTTTTTTCGCTTCTTTCATTGGTTACTGTTTAATCGGATTAAAGACTTAAACTGGGGCTTTCTCTGGTGGTGCACACACACACTGTAGGAGGTCAAAAGAATTTAGGATTGTCTTGCTTCATAATCCCAACAGTCAATCAAGGGGAATAAAAAGCCTAGACTGGTTTTGGTGGTGGCACTCAAGATTTTGGCATTGAGGTTTCCACACACAATTATGATGGAGTGAGCTGCTTTTCCCTTTTTCAAGATGACACTTTTTTTCTCCCTCTCTGCGCCGGAAACAACCTTGAGACTCTCCTCAAACAAGCCACAATCAATCATATTCATACTACTTTTCACTACAACCACATTTGTGCCTCCCTGGAAGTCAAACAATGAGTCCCAAGGGACAAAAAGGGGAAATGCTTCCATTTCCTGGACCGTCATTTAATTGGCCTTCATCTTTGCTTCCTTTTCACAGAAAAAGAGAGAAATCTTGCCATCCATCTGAGAGATATGGGGAAAATATAAGTAGAGTAAAGATGAAAATGGGGGAAACCTGTCATTCTATCACAAGCACCTGGATTCTGACGTTTTTCGACTACGCGTTTCAGATTCTCCGTATCCTCTATAGTACACGCATATGAAAGCACACAGATTATTTCTTGCTAATCTTTAATGTCTGGCCTAAGATGGCCTTTTTACATACAACCTTGAATAGAATTAATTGTAATTGATTAACTGTAACTTTCAACTCTCCCACAATATGACTATTCAATGTAAATATAGATCTACCCTTATCAGTGGTTCTAGGTCCAGAAGTCGCGGTTCCGTACGTCGCAGGTCATGTGATTGCGATTTTTTCCAACTGTTCGTCGCGGATCTTCTCGTCGCATGGACTGTAGGTCGCAAGGACTGTTTATCGCGGTTCCATAGGTCGCTATAACTGTTGGTCGCATTACAATATCGCCGTGGCGGCGAGCAATATTGTCTATAGTAGTAACCCTCACTGGGGCCGGAAAATATTTTTTTACCCCTCACAGGTTTTTTTTTTCAAAAATGAGCAAAATAACGCTGGTTTAAGTGGATTAAGAAAAAACTTTTCCTGACCACCTATAACTTCGCTGAATCATATTTTCTACCCCTCACGGGCTTCAAAAATGCAAAATAACGCTGGTTTAACTGGATTAAGAAAAAACTTTTCCTGACCACCTAACTTCGCCGAATCATATTTTCTACCCCTCACGGGCTTCGCAAAGGTAACTGCATTTGATAAAACCCTTTTTCTGACCACGTACTAACTTTGGGTAAAATACGACCAACAGAACGACGACGAGCAATCCTCGCGACCTATGAAACCGCGACTGACGGACCTTGCGACTTACAGTCCATGCGGCGAATAGACCTGCGACGAAAGGATGGAAAAAATTGCAATCAAATGACCTGCGACGTATGGACTCGCGACATAAAGGACCGTTACCTTATCAGTATATATGAAAGGCAAAGTGGCACCCAAAAAGTGATGAACTTATTCATTCTTGTCAAATAAACAAAAGTAGTTCAAAATGATTTACTGATTCGTCCTGCTTCTATAGGTTCTTATCTATCAAAATGAGAGGGTACGCGTACCCTCGTACGTACGATAGCACAAACGGTCAGACAGGAATCACTGATAGGTGGTTCCTGGCCTTTCTTACATGACAAGCATTGTAAAGGAGTCTATTATTGTTTGTTTACGAGTAGATGCTCCTTAATCAAAAAAGTGCACTCCTGTAAAAGAACAAACCAACTTCCTTCATGTAATTTTTGATCCGAAGGGAGTACGGAGTCGAAACGGCTTGCATCCAGCCAGCCATAAAAACTTGGTAGATGAGGATAAACCCCTTCCATGTTATTTCTCTATGGATGAGGAGTAATCTTGAGGAGAAAAGGCTCCACTTTACTATATCCATATTGAATACTTATATATACTTCATATTCATTGACAGCCGACTGCACCATCGGTTTCGTACTCGGATGCACCAATTCCCATCCAGGAAGTCATTCTGGCTGTGGTCTGATGGTCTAGCCAGGCCTTGCTCCCACTGTCTGCAAGAAAAATTCTGCGGGCCTAACACTTATTATTATAAGATAGCAAACAGTTCTTTCTCCCTCCAGAAATTATCTTGCACACTCTTTTGTCTATTTTAGTAGTAGCAACCAGAAAATCCCCATGGCTTTCTGAGGCAAAAATAAGAGGTAAAAATATCAAGCTTAATGTGAAAATATTAAACCTGTGGGATTTGCAGACAATTGTTTTTAAGGGCAAAGAAAGTGTTGGCCATCTTGATTTCTTATCTGCAGTGCTGTGTTTTTTTGCAAACCCTGTGAAAGCTTGTCTTGAGTAAAGCTAGACTTTTTCCCTTCTTCTCTATTTCTACAAATCTGTGTTTTTAATGGTTGAAGTATTTTCAACACCCCTGGGCACTGTATTCTCTCCACCATAGTATTTTTTCATCACCCCATCGTGTTTGGAGAGGGAGGCAAGCTTTTAGGTCGACATGGAGTGAAAAAAGTTTTTCTACTATAGGATAAAAATGAGGGGGGGATTTCTTTTTTCCTCAGACGCCACAAGAGAAGGATGAAAAAGAATTTTGTTTGTTCTTTAAATCTTTATTATTAACGCTCTTTTGTTTGGTGCGTACTTTCTTGCAAGCATCCTCTTCATGTACTACCACATGTATAGCAGTAAGAATACACATATAAGAAAGTTGGATCATTTCGGACGATAGCCTTAAGCACCTTTAATTCGTACTTTGATGGCTGGAGTTAAGATTAATGATACGTGAGATTTTTACAACTGCTACTTGCTTTTTGTGAGTCCATAAAACGGAATAATATGTCTGCTGCCTCCAACGTGATTTTATGACAGACTTTCAAGACAGAAAAAGGGGGACATTTTCAAGGTATTTGCCAAATGGCAAGTTATTTTTATCCAAGACATTCTTCTCCAAATAAAAGTGCATTTTATGACCAGTCCAGAAAATGATTCTAATGTAGTATTTAGCATACATATCTACATGCATAATTTTTGGAAAATTAAGCTTACAGTTTTCCAGAGGAAAAGCAGACAAAGGGTTAAAATCCTCTGACCTTCAGTAAGACGTTTATTTAACATGCCTGCATTGTTTTATTGAAACCAGGAAAACGGACATTTTACTACAGGTTTCAGTCTTCTTATGTAAAAATTAGAATAAAAGATTCAAGCATTATGGACAGCAAAAGGTTCAAAATATTTGAATAGCCATAAATAACACCTTTTGTACGTAGTAATAGTATGTCTTAAACTTTGTCAAATAACCCTTTGTTTATTTTTTAACAGATAAAGAGTTAGATCTGTAGTATTTGCAAGGGTTTTCCTGGCTTTTCAGATGATACAGTACAGTGCGCACCATTTGAAAGGAATCGCCCATTTGTACATCAAGCTTTTTTTAGTAGGTCCAAAGATGACCGTTGTTATTTGTTCAATGCCATGGGAGTTTTTGAGTCATTAAGCATGAGTTGCAAATCTCCTTCTTATAATTGTTATTTATGTGTATAGCGTTTGCAATTGTAAACACTGTAGTCTGCAAATGTTGGCCGGTTGTAAATTGGTAAAAAGTTTATCGAATCTGCAAGTCGAGGCATAAAACTACTTCCAGTCCATTGAAAGTTTCATGGAGGAAAAGCAATTTTCCAGATGTACCACTACTACAGTGCTTAAACTTTTGATTACAAAAAAAAACAATATATCCATGTTTTGGAAGAAGAATGGGTTGGTAACCAAAAGAAACTATATGTCATTTGTACTACGTATGAAGTTGGCAAAGTTATATCCTTTGTAGTAGACGTTGGGAAAGGCCTGTTTTGGCTGGGCACTTGGTACACAAAGCTGGTGATCCATCATTCCAATCTGGACACATTTTTGTTTCGAAAAAAGAACTGGATGTTTATAGGTGAACACGCAATTGGATCGGAATGTGACCTCTGCAATGTGAAATGAAAGTAGAAGAAGAAGCCCTACTTTGAAAGAAAGGTGTTTATAATTACGTAGCAAAAAGTCAACTTCATTGCATAAGGCTTGTTCATCTGCTTGGTGTAGTAGTGGCTGTTTGTGACACACCATTGCAAAACCCGTGTGTTTCCTTCAAAGGGCTGCAAAAATTTCCTCTCTTCTTTTGTTGGGGGTCAAAAACATGACAAGAATAACATTATCAGAAATTGTTCCTATAACAACCTAAGAAAGTTCTCTCTCGTCTTTGTGCTCAGAAAATGCTTTCTTCTTCCCTTTGACGACAACATAATCATTTAACTGTGTTCTGTTTCAGGCAAGATATGATGAAACGTCGATGTGCGTAGTAGAAGCATAGGATACTTTCTTAAAAGTGTGGTGTTTTGAGAAAAAAAAAGGACTCTTGAGAAGACTTTTTATCTATCAATCATGGATTCGTCTCACAGACTGTTTTACAGCATGAAAGTCGTCAAGTTCATTTCAGCATCTTTACTCATCTTCCTCGCCCTTCTACCAACATTAGGTAAGTTGTAAATCTTGCCCTAAAGGTCACCATTTGACATCCCCCCAGTTTAACAGATTGCCCCCCCCCCCCAAAAAAAAAGAATATTGCTTTCACATCCTGCGAAATCTGGAATCTTCAATGTAGTCAGTTCTCCTACTAAAAATGCATAAAATCAGTTGGCATTCCAGAGACCGATTCAGAATCGTGCTTTTTGTGTTACAATGGCCATTTTCTGGCCGCTGATTGGTCATGGCCTTGGCCTGGTTTTTGTTTGGTTGTAGTTGTGTTTTTTGTGTCCTTCAAGGCCCTCAAAAAGGCCCTTTAAAGGGTAGTTTTTAACTATTCTATGGATATAAACTTTGTTATCAAAAGACAAAGAGAGTCAGAAGTACAATTCAGAAACTATGTCACGTCAAAAAGGCATCAAACTTTAATTATTATAACCTTCATGATTAACAATAGGAAAAAAGCAAAATATATCATTTACAACTCTCCATTCAATAGGAAGTTAAACAAATTAAATTAACCCTTTTTATATACTTCGTCGTTTGCAAAAAAAAGCCGGTCGACTTTGACGACGAATTAAAAATCGGAGACGTCTGATACGATAATATGACCAAAATAACAATTAAAGTACAACTCTTTTGACGTTTACCATATGAAATGTAACTAGGCTCAAATATGAACCGTTTATGAGTAATCGGCGATTCAAAAAAGGTACTTTTTCCCGGAAAATCCGTTTTTATTTTCTTATTAAGCTATTTTTGCAAACTTTATTCTAAAAACTGGCTTTTTGATACTCGACCACCTTTTTTGAATCGCTGATAACTCATAAACGGTTCGTTTTTAAGGAAAGTTACATTTCATATGGTAAACGTCAAAAGAGTTGTACATTAATTGTTATTTGGGTCAAATGTTTGTATCTGACGTCTCCGACCTTTAATTTGTCGTCAAAGTCACACCGGCTTTTTTTATTGTAAAGGAGGAAGTATCTGCAATTGAATCAGATGCAGGTTTAGTAAAATGTTTACTAAATGTATATATGATATGATATCTTTAGGCCTTTCTCAATCAATGTTTGAAGATAAGATTGAAGAGACCTTCATCAATAAATTTTTATTTGAATGCACCTTGCCATTGGCCATCAGGGAGGGGGCTTCTGAAGGGGCGATATTTATGGCCTATCAGCGAATGATTGAAAAGTGTGGCCTTGATTTAAGAGGGGAGACAGGGCGAAGAAAGATGGCAGACAACCTCCGCCTCTCTCTCTCTCTCTCTTTTCCTGTCTGCTCAGATAACAAGCCAGTCTATAAATCTATCAAACTTCTGGTCGCAACCAAACCCTAAACAAGGTTCAGTAGTGCACAAAATTCAAAGCTGATTTATTTCAATTCCGATTAAAGATTGCTAAACAAAGACTTTTTCTCTCCAATTGTGACTTTGTTGCCGATAGAAATCGATTTCTAAAATGTGCACCTACATCTTGCAACCTTATTTTCTCCTTCACAAAAAAAGCCATCTCATTATAAACCACCATTTAATTTGAAAATGGTTTTAAAAAAGCTTTGTCATTTTACCTGCAGTTTTTTGGTTTCATCCATGGACCAAGTATTAAAACCATATTACCATGTAGAATTTCTATAATATAAACTTTTTTTGGTTCATAATGGAATACGATAAAAAAGGCCCTTTCCTTTTTTTGGCAGAAAATTGTTGCAAATAGGAGCAAAAAACCCACATCAAACAATGTTTGGTTACTGTACAACACTGACAAGCCTAATCCATAGCCTTTGAAGCCCAAAGGTTACATGAAGGTCATCTGAGAGCCCTCAAGTCAAGGCTTTGAATCATTTACAATACAGTCTGCATTTTTTTCATTTAATGCTTTAACTTTTAAATGAAGACATTTGCATTCATGGGATTCTTTTTGTGCAAATTACACCAATCCCTTATTAAACTGATCTAATCTAAGTTATGTTATTTTATGACACATTCTTATAGTTTTGCATTTGGTATTAATAAATTCTGGAAAAATCTTTAAAAAACAACACAAAAAATAAGGAAAAATTGGTTGAAAACAATCCTGTTTTATGATGAAACAGACATTTGCAAGTTCAGTTGATCAACACTCTATGTAGAATCTAAATGAAAATGCCTGGCAGCTGTGGTTCTACCATAAGACAACAAAAGCAGAACCCGCGTGACGATGTTCTGCTGTGCAACTCTTTACTGCTTTATAGTAGTGGAGGAGGATGCACTTTCCTGCATAAAAAATGCATTGTTTTTCCCCCTAAAAAGAGGTATGGAAAAGTATTAGGTGCAGTTTGAGTGGTTGTTATTTCTAAGTACTTTTTAAGATGGACTTAATCAGGAAGGAGAGAAAAAACCTGTTTTGCGTACTAAATATAGTCTCTCATCGTAATAATGCTCTTTAAACAAATTAGAAAAGGCCCTGTATATACTACATAAAAACTCTCACTCTTTTCTCCATTTCAAGCAGTTTTTTATGTAGTTAAACTTTTTCCTCAGTGGAATGTAAGTTTTCTGTGCTAATTACTCTCCTACTACTAACTCATATATACAAAATGTGCTTGGAGAATCTCAGGAATGTAGCCTAGATGTGTCTTGTTCTGACATAAAACATTGAAGGGCCTTTGGTGTATTTGGACCGAAACAACATTTGTATGATTAGAAAGCCAAAAAAAGGACTCATATATTTTTCTCGGAGGAAGAGAGTGAAGACATCAGAGAAGTCAGTCAAGCGCATATAGCTTGGTTCTGGAAGCATTCTTATATTCTTTTTTTTAAAAAAAGACCCCCTTTCTTGTTTTATTGTTTTGACTTGAAAAATATAAAACTCTGAATGACCTTGATTATTATATACTACTACTATTTATACCACCTTTTTCTTTCCCAGAAAAAAGGCCAAAAAGGCCCCACGGGGATCGTGTTTTTGCTAAACTTCTCCCAGCTGATGATTTGCCAAAACCAGAGGTTAAACAAACACACTGAACTTTAGGGGAGTGCAAAACCCTCTTTTTATGTTTGTGAGGGTCGTAAAAACGTTGGTTAAGAGGGGATTATTGAAAATTTTTTAGGGCTCTTGCACAGTCCTTGACACTTTACCATTTGGGCTAATTCCCAGTGATTTTTCTTGGGGAAAGATGAGTTTTAAAACCTCAAAAGGATGGATATTAAAACATCATTTTGAAGGTCTTTAAAATTGGTTGATAACCCCTCCCCCCTCTCCTTCCACTGGCCCCATTTGCCCACTGAGGCTTTTATGTC